>JAQFXY010000695.1:0-18751 GCA_034693865.1 Ceratophysella sigillata | reverse complement strand
CTGTGGGCTAGATTAGGTATAAATTTGATTCTCAACGTAATTTCCTATCATAATTAATTCAAAATTTCGAAACCTAAAAGAATTATAGTCAATTCGTCCTATATTTGCCAAATTGTAGGCATAAAGGTATATTTTCCTCATTTCCGGTAAAACCATTATGCAACTCAATAAAAGAGGCTTGGCGTTGGCAATTCGCTTTTCGCTTCATATTGGATTATCGCTGTTTTGAACAGGTAACAAACGAGTTTTTTTTTGTTTATCATGGGTCAGCTGAATACAAGATATGTAAACTAATTACAAGTAAACAATACTTGAGTTCACCGAACGCATGCATGTTGCATCTAGGCTACGATTTTACACTGATGACGACGAGTGCAGTAGGGGAGTAGGTCTTTGGTACAAACGAGAAATAATATGCAATAATGCAAACTATTTGCATTTACGCCAACTTTGTGCATCCCTTCCTCATTCACAAACAACTGTCTTCATCGGGAAAGGGAAAAAACTATGTATTCATATTCTTACGTCAATAATTAAGTGGCATTTAGCAAAGTACTCTTATGAATAGTCAATAGTCAAATAAGCTTGAAACATTTAGACTATATACACCCTCGCAAGATTAGCTTATAACTTTCCAAATGCTATTGTTCCAAAGATTTCAGGCATCTTCGCTCTGCTGTAAAGTTTTGTATGTAGATATCCTAAAAAAATGCAGCAATAAAATAAAGACAATTTTTTTAATCAGATACTAAAGGGAGGGCATTGGTTTGAGGTATGAAATCCAACAGCACAATGTCACATCGTGGCGGAAGTTTGACCTGCTGTCCAGTGTCAACCAATTGACCTACAGTCATGCTGGATACGACGTTAACGATCATTGACTAATTATAAATCCAAAACTTTGTTCTCTGGAATGCCAGCTTTCCAGCGACGTGTCTGTCATTAATCTAGGTGCATTAGCTCAAACGTAGGTATCTCTTAAATGAAGTCCTGCAATATATTTACCTCTGCAATACTGTAAATTGTATACATATACAAAAAGCTGGCAGGCCTTCATTATTCGGAATGGAAATACCATTACTCACCCATATCATAATGCTTGAGTCCCACTTCAAAAGCCCGTGCCTTTGTCTGGAGGTTGAAGACATGAAGCAGAAGGTAATTGACAAAAACGTTCATTTTGCTCATGTACTTCTTGTACAGTTCACTGCTGAAACAGCGGTAGCTGAACTCATGAATGTCATCACAGTCCCACCAACCCTCCATGTAGGATTCACCCATGCCCAACGTAGAGTCACAGGCCAGCCTCGTGTAAAACTCCTTATTGTGCAGCTTAATGTCATACGAATTGGACCCATTGACAGTAATCCCCGCTTTCCCAAACCTGTACTTAACTATTGACTCAATTCGGTCTCGGAAGAGCCGCATGAAGCTCTTCTCGAAAATCTTGTACACTCGGATGAGCAGGAGCAGGATTGAGTAGACAATGTTCGCCATGATAAGTTCCGTAAACACTAACCAACCACTGACGCCAGAATGCTTGTTGATCTGAGATGTGCATGTGCACGCGTACACGACACACCACAACACGAGGAGAACCTCGAGTCGGAAGCAGAAGATTAAGACTAAGACCACGGGTGCTGAGAGAGAAGCTTGACAATGGCAGAAGAAGAGACCGGACTTAAGATGAAGCTACTGACCATAAAAACATTAGGCAGAGGTCCTTCTTAATTTATCTGCAAGAGGTAGAGGCTCTTCCCAACAATTGCCAAAATTATTTTGGGGGGATTGTCAGGATCCTTCAGTTCTTGCAGCTGTGTCCAAAGTATTTGTATGTTTGTGAACCTACGTATTTGTAATATTGTAAGGCATAAGGGAAACAAGCCTGACCACTTTCCTGTGTACAAAGCATTTGTCCTCCTGATCTCCTTTCGAATTAATCACGTCTTAAGCGACACTCTCTCTCGCCCCTCTGATCTCCGCAAGCCATCTCCTCGCAATACTTCCTCCTCCTCGTCATCCCTGATGTAATCACAATTCTCTTAAGTGCTACATCATTCACAAACCATTTTGTTTTGTTTCATCAGAAAGTGGATACAAAGGCTGTCCTCGATTTCTATTTTTATGTAATACAATCTGGGAACAAAACAAAGCGTGAGCAGCCTCAGTTCAAACATGAACTGGGATTTACTTTTTCAAGGCTTTTTTGGTCAACTCGGCTTAAGACTTTTCTTATAGTAGTTAACATCCGGCTATAGCCATGAATGGAACTTGAGACTAATTGGGCCTTCGGCACGCGCTTTTGAAATGCAAAAATCATTGTCTATTGTTTGATCGATTTAAAACGAGCACCTTGAATTACGTAGCAATAATGACAATATGGCTAATTTTATTTCGATTTCTATTAAATCACGCTTCTCGAGGTCACAAAGAACACGCTATAATACATTGTGACAGTATTCTTCGGTAATCACAACCAATTTGAGTGGATAGTCGAATCTAGCCGTAGCGGAGTTTCTCCTTTAGAAATACATGAACGAAGAATTATAATTTGCTACAACTGGAATATTTATTAGTACACATGTCCATCAAAATAACTAGTATTTTAAGACATATGCTATAGTAATTATTGTAATGTACTTGCCTGTTTAGGCAAAGGTAGTTAATTTTCTACAAGAGTTTTCACAGTCAGTAGTGCATAATACCAACTTTAGTATTAAATTGAATACTGAATGAAATAGTAAATATTTAATGTCAATTCATTGGTAAACATTTTAACAAAAACTATGTCAGAGTACATAAAACAAGAAATATAAATATTCAATTTTTTATAATTACCATTTTCCAATGAATTAAACGTTAGGAGAAGTTTGTAGAACAATATTCAGTTAAAGCCAAGGATGCCAGGCTGGATCCATTCGACACAAATTGTCGTGGCTATTGGCAGCAGCAACCAAAGTGCTCACCTGTGAGGAATAGAATTATCAAGAATAATTTAACAAAAATTTAGCATACCTAAAACTACTACATTTTGGTATTATGTTCGACTACATTAAGATTTTAAGGATAATAATTAAATCGGAAATCTTAAGCTCACCTTGCTCTCGACACCATCAAAGGATGACAAATGTTGCAGTCTGGACATGATGGCCGATACGGACTTGTTGACCATGGTAATTACTGTTTCCGAATCCGTTTCAGCAGGAATTGGCTCTCTAGAACCAGAGACTGCACTCAACATCTCCCTGTCACTTTGTTTCTTTTGTAACCAGCAAATCATTTCATCCCGCAGAATCGCACGTAGAATTGCCTGCAACTTGTAATTGGGATAGACCAGGCATCGGGCCAATGAAATCATACTGGAGACAACAGGACCACTAACTCCGAACGCAGTGATAAATTCAGCAATATTTGGTGTCAATCGGAAAGGAACTGGGCGATTCGACTCGAGATCTCCTGCAAAAGAAACCACAAAATAAGTACATACATAATAACTGCAAAGCAAATTTGAAGTCAGAAGTGCTGAAACAGACACTGAAATTACCTGTAATGTCATCCAGCTCAAACTTGAAGTAGGAAATATTCACCATTCCAGAATCTTGATGCAAGTACATCATTTCAGGATTGAGTCTTGTCAAATGGAAAGCGTACTCAGCAAATCCGGCCAGGCATAGTTGAAGTGTAAACTAAAATAGAATGAGAATGTGCTAATCAACTGTTTACAGTTACACTTACTAATTAAGCTGAGAAACACATAATTAACATAATTGTGAATCAGAACTTATCAGGGTGCAAGGCGCGAGGTGTTTTGCATGAAATCATTTCACTTACAGTTTTGCGGAACATCCAATAGTCGGAAGGTGTCGTAAACGTATTCAAGGCCCATTCCTTCATCATGGTTCGTGGAACCAGGTTAGCTTGAATATCTCTCAGTATTTCCCGGAGGACTTGATGACTCACCTGGGCTCCTCTTGTCTGTAATTACAACATAATGTTATAAAAGCTTTACTATTTATAAGAGGACTAAAAAGGAAACTCGAATGATCGTGGGCGTACTTGAATCGCTGCAATTTTGTCGTAATATCTGGTGATAGCTGCATCATACTCAACTCCCCGTTTGGAACAACTGTGTTTGAACACATCCAGGAGTGAGAGTGAGGCCGGGTTGTCTTCAACAAGTCTCATTTGTGGAGACACAGCAACTACTTTAGGCACTGTAAACTTCAAATTCCTTTTCGCAGTTACCTGAAAAAGATGGATAGAAATTCACCGGTGGAGTTATTGTAGCAAAACACTACGCAACCGCGTGCGGGACAATGAAAATGGAGACCTACTTTTTGCCTTCCCAAATAGTGATTCAACATTCTGGTCATCTGCATAACTCGTTCTTCCCTTCTCGCATCAGTCAAGCCAGAGTCATTCACGATCAAGTACGGATATATCTTCCCGTTATGGCCACGAATAAAAATTCGCCTAGCCGAAGTATTGTGCTTGTGAACAACTTCAATCTTTGGTTGAAAACGAGCAATCTTGACGTAATAGTGGACGTGCTAGAAACATGAAACAATTGTGTTATAACTCGTAAAAACAATTATAAACGTGTAATTTTTTGATTCAGTTCCGTAAATCAGATCTTATCAGTAAACTCACATTGCTTAACTGCATTCTCACTGATTAAAGGGTTTCCGTCTTATGTTAAGAGGAAGCTCACAGAGTTCAGTGAGAGTTAAGGTAGAGGATTTAGATTTTAATCACTTTTACAAAACCGTATTGGTTGAACAGTGAAACCCACAACAAATTATGGTGAAAACGTTTGTACCTTTGGGATAAGAAATTCTCCGGGCAATTCAATTTCCGCCATTTGGGTGCTAAAGTTCTGCAGAAACCTGAACTTATCTTCCATCAAAAATGGTCTGAAACAAAAACATTGGGATTATTGATAAACCTGGTCGTAATGTACTGAAATGCTCAAGTATGTGAACAAATCTTACTTGGCAAATCCCTTGGTCTTTACTTCAAGGATTTTAATCCATTTTCTCAGCTTCAGGATTAGAATATGAAGTTTCAAAGCTCCCGGAGCACCACTGTCAAAGTCCACAGTGAATTGGTATTTCATCTGAGCGAAGGAAGGATCTTGAATGGTAGCTCTACTCCTCAGTAGAGCCTCAATTGTTGTTGTCCCGGATCCAGCAGGCATATTTCCATTTGCTAATGAAGTATCGAAAAATACATTCAGGATTTAAACATTCAATCACATTCAACCCAAAATATTTAATATATTACCATGTCCAAAGGTTGAGACAAGCTTCCGGACGAAATTCTGTAGCTGAGGTGTAATTGAGGCTTCCAGGACAGTTGACCGATTTTCAAATGCAATGGCGTAACACTTGGCGAGACCAATTTTTAATTGACGCAGTACTTCTTCGTACCAATTCTCACGAAACCATATTATCTGACAGAAAATAACCAACACATAAGTATCAAGATCGACAACACGGCTTACTTCCTTCAGAAACCTATAATTTCAAAGATCACAGGTAAAATCAATATTTACTCAAGTGTAAACTTTACCTGATCAACAATTCCTTCCAAGCTTGCCAGAACAGTTGGATGAAGGTCACGCTGCATATGCATTATTCTGGAACACCTCCACATACTTGGAGTGGCCTTGATAGCCTGGGCCTCTGCCGGTTGAGCTTGTGGAGTTGGTGGAGTGGGAACCGAAGAATCCGGGTCATTACCGTCCCCACTGGAATTAGGCGTAGTACTACCCGCCGAAGGCGAAGGTACCGAAGTTGCTGCTGCTGCTAACTCTGCATTCCGTACTTTCTCCCTTTGTTCGATTTTGAGTGTGAGATAGAGAGTTCTTATGGGGAAATACACGGCTTGAGGATACATTCGACCCACAGTGTTCAAAAGATTTATTATCATCTTCCCATCGTGGCGCACTAATGAAGTTAGTAGCTGCGGTACCCACGGAAGCCATTGAATCGGAGGAACACCGCTGGAGTACTTGTCTACTGAGTCAGACAAGGTACCTTTTTCATCATCGTACATTAGGAGCCACAAAATCTGCAGCCAGGAATATGTGTATACATTAGTTTAATTTCCTGTTTCTAAATCTAAAATTGGCAAACAAATATGAGTTGATATGCACCATACCTTGGCTATGTATTTTCTGGCTTTGGTTTCATTCTGATGTCTGCAAGCCTGCATGAATGCTGTAACAGCGGCAACACCAGTAGCCATATTCCTTGGATCACGGGTGAATTGACTTTCCAGATAATCACCCCAGATACCCCATGCCTTATTCAGTGCCTCGTTTAGTTGACATGAAGCGGAAAATGCTTTGTTCGCTTCGTCCGACCGACCTTTAGTAGAAACAGAAGCAAAAAAAATATTTTAGGTATTTAGCATTGAACGTGTGAAAAGTCTAGTGTCAAGTACTGGCAACATGAGCAACTAACCAATCTGGGTGAGCAGTAATCCTTTGAGCGTAAAAAATTCTGCCGTCATTTCCTTTGAGAAATACTTCAGATTCGTAGACTCAACAATTTCCAGCGCCTCTTGTAATTCGTTCCTACCCAGGAGCTGGGCTTGTTGAATGTAACACTTTACTTGTTGCTTAATCTTTTGAAAACAATCCACAATCGGGACACTTGGAATGGAGTATATTTTGGAGAGAGAATCCAAGCAAACAGCAGTCAAATTATGCTTCCGAGCAATTTTCCCGAAATGGCAAATGGCCTGAATATATATAAGACCCCATGAAATAACTTCTATCAAGAAGTATAATAAAACACTGTTACTATGAATGCAACTTTACAAACCTGAGCCGATGCATGAACTCCAATCATAGATTGATTTCCTGTTTGTTGATCTGGCTGAGTGTCAAAATTGTCAGCAATAAACTTGTAATGTTGTTTCCGCCATGTGAATATATCAGACCAATGGCTCAGATCATCTGAGATGCAAGGAAGCCGGTTCCTCCATGTTTTAACTACAGCCTTCATGTCATGCAGAGTATTGGCTCTGCCATGAACTACTCCTTGATGAATCTGGGTGGCTTCGTGCAGTTCCACAATCTGAAATAATACAGCCAAATGTCACTTGATTTGATCTAAACTTAAACAAGTGTAGCACCTTAAGAATTTCAGTAAATACCTGTTGGGCCGCTTGAAGAATCGAAACGTGGACATTGGAAACCAGGTGTGGAAGACGTCTCCAGTCCTTGATGCAGAGTTGATTGGCTACTTCAACATAACGATCAACAATTTGGAGATTCTGATCCTCCGTCGAGCAGATTGACAGATATCCCCGATACAAGTGGACCTTCCATGTAAGCTCCTTCGGACAGGAAACATCAACCTGTGCAATGGTTTCTTTCATCCCCGTCCAATTCGGTACTCTCCATATCGACTCGAGAACTAGAACTGGGTTAACTCCAGCTGCGGAAGTTCCATATTCTTGTATAATGTCCCACTGGCTTAATTCCTTGCAGCATCTGAATAAAATATACACATGTTCATAAGTTAAGCACTTATTAAAAAAAGTGCAACTTTAAGCAAAAAAGAAAGCTAACTCACTTTATCCAATGATCCTCCCAAAGTTTAAACTCAGAAAATATTGAGCTGGAGGCAGCCTCATCAACGTATTCAGTCTTGGCTTTGCTCATCGCCAGTTCATAAGCCCCTTGAGCCTTTTCATAAAAGCCTTGCTGCTCAAAAGCTATTCCAATACTGGTCTCGGCGTACTTGGCCTTCCGTTGCCACAACCCAGCCCACAGATCCTCTTCTTTCAATGACGAATACAAATCAGCAAGTGAGTCCATAACTTCTTGATGTTGTCCGGGTGGATTTTGGGCGGCGGCGGACGTAGTCGGTTCAAACTCATAGCAATCAGGCTGATCCTTTTTTGCTTTAATCTGATGAGTATTGGCTCCATCCAAAGCCAACTGCTCCAGTAACAAGGCCATTCGATGCCAGAGGTTATGACTTTTCCCCAAATAACACAACACGACACTAACGAGACGAACACAAGTTAAGGAATTAAATGACGCAATACATATTATAACAAAAACAATTCGAACAAGTTTCAATGATACTTACGGTCTCATTGCAACAGAAGGAATGCATTGACAAAGGGCTTCCGCAAAGGTGTTCAAAGCACTTGGAATACATTCCTTTTGAATCACATGAACTCCACTGCACAGGAATGGAACCATTTCATTGGCTAAGGCCTAAAATGTAAAACAATACATAAAAACATACGGTCAGTAAGAAAGTTGAAAATTGAGAAAAATGTGGTTAAGTGCTCACCAGTTGCTGCTTTTCGCTAAATATTTTCCAAGCCCGTGGGAAGAATGATATCCACATTTTCTCGGCAAGATTTGTATCAGCATGACATAACTGAATCAGTGGCACTACGTATGCAGAAAGTCGTGTATTCTTCAAGGATGTTTTAAATTCCCTTTGTCTGTAAATATAAATCAATAGTCCATGGTGCCAGCCAAATCAACCAGGTAATGTAAAATGTACTCATAAGGAAACTTACTTGAGCAAAAATGTCTTGATATTAATCACTGGGGCATGAGGCTCCTCCCATGCATTGAGGAACATTTCTTCTACTCGCGTAATGAGGTCAGTGATATCTTGCGGGTCACTCTCTTCCATTTGTTGAAGCAGCTCCAAGTCACTCTCAATGGATTGAACAAACGGAGTTTCAATGTCAATTGGTTCGCCCTTCAAGTCCGGATAGTTGAAGAATAATTCCTTTTCCAATTGTTCCAGGAACTCAACTCCATGAGCAACTCCGGGAAGTCGACTGTCCAAAGGAGTGAATTGAAGCTCAACGTCTAGAAAACAATTTGGGTTCAGTACAAATTAAATATTATTTAGAATATGTGCAGAATTTCCAAAGTAGTACTGAATTACCGGCAACCGTACTAAACAGCAGTTCAATGCATTGCTTAATCCAATAGTGTGGGCCCATTGCATCCCAATTCTGACTACACAGGATGTACATCAGTCGGTCATGAAGTCTTTTTCGAATAGAACTGCACCAGAAAAAAGTATATTACACTTACTATCAGGGCCAGGGATTCCAATCAACTTAAGAATAGCTCTAATAAATAAGAATGTTACCTGTCAAATACTTCAAAAAACTTTTTGCGAATTTGACTCTGCTGACAACGGAGACCAGAGAGAAAGGCGGGTTCCAGTTTGGAATTCAACTCTGTTGATTTCAAATGGTCATCGCGGTAAATGAAGTTAATAAGTTCCAAAAATTGCCCAACAAGTTCTTGGTCTGCTGAAAATCTCTTCTCAGCGTTTTGCATCAGTTTAACTAACAGGATAGATTTTTCGCGACTACTAGGACCCTGATTTTGTACAATCGGACTTTTGTTCTTCATCCATTCCTCTAGCATCTTGATGATCCCTTGCATGACTTTGGAATCAGTCGTCTTCTCAATGAGACTCACCAGCACAGTTCCAATGAACGCTTTTCGCATCTCAACACCCATGACACCCACACGGTTCTTAACAAGGTCCATGCTCAGGATCAAGAGCTCAGTCGCCACTGTTAAGCCATGCCAAGCACAAATAATTATTAAAACAGATGCACCGATGGTTAAACCGTTTTAGGTATAATAAATTAGATTACCCGCAGCATCAGTTGGTGAAGGAGCCAGGTGCTCCCTTGCGAGTTTCTGGAGAACTTTCATGAATGCAGTTATTATTCTGTCAATATAACACGGATTCGCTGTGCATGCTGATTTGAGCATCATAAGGGGACCAAGAAGGGAAGAGGGATTTGCAGTCGTCAATTTTTCATAGTTTGTCAAACCATCGTAAACCACCTGTTGTGATTTAGAACGTGATAATAAACGGCGTGTATAATATTTGCAACAGCTCCTGTTGCGAGACTCACTATGATACAAAACAAAATATATTACCACTATATTTTACTTATTAACATACCTTACTAACGTGAGAGTACAATGGATCTAGTTCGTCACATTTCGCAATTGTAGATGTACTTCCAGGAAAATCAGTTGGATAAATGGTCATTAGCTTAGTCATCAAGTTATGGAGAGAACGTATAACCTGCGGATAAAAAATTACCAAAATTAGACAGCTGTTGAATTTTGTACGCACTGCAAACGGATGTATCTAACTACAGAACATACCTTGCTATTCTGACAACCCACACAAGAAGAAATTCCTTTCTGCAACCCACGGAATTGTTCCAGTACTTGTTCCTTTGTCAAAATTCCAGTGATGAAGGCTAACAATTCAAGTGCAGTGCAAATATTTTGAAAGTTCACTTGCGCTGTTTCTAATGTGAGTAGTAGTTTGTCAAACCAAGCCAATTTCATGTCGCATTGTGGCCACACTTCAGGTTTCAGAACAGTTTTAACCAATGTTACACATCTTCGGGACAGCAGTTCACCAGGCGATCCAGGTGTTGGGGTTGTTTCATTCACTTGACAGGCCATTCGAAGCAGGAAATTGACAACAGCGTCGGTGTGAATTCGATCCAGACTTCGAGCAGGTTCTATCTTCACTACACCGCCACTCACAACCACAGGCTTCTTGTCAACCGTACTGTCATCTCCATCTGACTTGATTCTCTCCAATTCCCATTTGATTATCACTTCAGCGAGTTCTACAGCCAATTTTCGATGTTCAAGGGTGCTGGTTGGAGTGAAACCGAGACGTTGAATAGCGTTGACCATGTGATTAATGAGCAGATGCCGAACCGGATAATACACTTTCCAGTGTCTTACGATGAGTTGTAGTATATGCATGAGTTGTGATAAGGAGTGCCCCTCTTCAACCAGTATTTTTTTCGTCCAATGAATCAACATTGTGTTTCCGTCTTCCATCCGGAGTGGCAGGGCAGGTGTGATGATTTCTAGAGCTTGCTTAATAACGGACTTTGCTTCGAGTACTGAGGCTTTCAGCAGACTATGAAAAACTTGAAGTACAATCCGTTTATGTATCGCAAACTTGGCAATAATGTGAGAAAGGAGTAGGTGTCCGTAGTATTTTGTACTGGAATCCACACACGTTTTGGATAGGAGACACGGCCAGGCAAATGTCATGAGCCGTCGAAGTTTACTCCCTTGCTTCTTATTTGAGGCATCGTGAATGTGTGCTGAGGCAACTTCTACCAACAGGCAGGACAATTGGCAAAGTAATATCCGCACATGATCTGATTGAGAGTTGATATTCTCAGCATCAATGACCTTGAAAACAGATAACACGTAATTACTAAGAATTGAAGCTCGTGAATAGTGAAATATGATAGTCAACAAAGTGACATTTCATTAGTAGCCGGTCTTACCTGGTTCAGAAGCACATTGACAATGTTGTCGGGACTCTCAGAATCTGGCATTGGGGAGGATCCAACAAACTCATCCCCTAGACCTCTCTCAAAACAATTTGCCATGCAAGGAATTAAAATGTATTGTATAATCTTGGCCTTCAATTCGGACGAATACTCCGTATCTCCAAAGATTTCGACGAACTTGAGAAACGCTTGACGTTTCCAGGCAACCGAAAACTCGTTTGTCACCGTATTTTCCAGAAAGTCTTTCAAAAACTGAAAACGAAGAAGATTAGTGTTAAAATGATCAAAATCGAGTTATTTGTCAAAATCAAAAGTGATAGGCGCACCTGGTACTGCGAAATACTTTTCCCGCAAAAGGCATACAACAGAGTAAATAGTAAGCTAATATCATCTGGATATCGCTTGTAGTACACCAGTAGCAGTTTAGCAATCATCTGTGGTTCTTTCCAGGATTGACAATCTAGTTTTCCATTGCTAGCTTGAATACTTTGATGATACTCGGGTGCTTCCCAGAGTGCTCGCAACTGTTGAAGGAGCTCTGGTTGAGTTAAGATCCAATCTCCGTCGTAGTCACAGAGAATTGCAATACTCTTCACGCCCATAAACTGAATTTCTGCCAATTCTGCCTCATTAAAGTGACCTGAACTTCCCGGGATGGCTGAATTTTGTTTAATACTCAAACAATAATTGATTCTTCCTGCGCTATTCATTACAGCTTGCCTCAAATTATCTGAATCCGGATGTTCAAGGAAATACAGGAAGAATCTGTTCCATTCAGAAAGTTGTATATAAGGCGGAGCAAAGTTGAGAGCAATATAATCATTGGGCAACTTCAAGAGAAACTTCATTAAATTTGGTCGTAGCGGACATCCCTTTCCCAGAAATAACGCTTTTTCTGCTTGCAAACAAAGCTTGCACAATGGCTCCACATAACGTGACGTAGTGTCTGCAATGAGTTCGAAGAGATCCACTATTGAATTCGCAATTTTTAAGTCGTGCGATCCACTTCGGTTCGGGGTTTTGCTATGGCTCACCAGAGCACATTCCAGAAATCTTCTCAAAATCTGTAATAAAGTCTCCCAAATCTTTCCGTTGTGAATGCCTGGAAATAGTTGATACATGTACGAGGCTTGGCGTAAGCCTTCCATTGTAACAGACTTGATATTCGTGAGTGAAGCCAGATTGGGTCTTGCAACTGAGCTCATCTACGATTAACAAACAAAAAAGCATTATTTAATCCCAGAGTATTTTTTTAAACAAAGGAATGGATAATAATAAGTGTATTACGCCACGTACATCGAGTTTCATTCCACTCACCATTTCCAAATCAACAATATTTTCTTCAAGAAACTTTTTCATACATTCAAATGCAACTTTTTGCAGTTCAGAGGTGGAACTACCGAGAGCTTTGAGGAAGATGTGTACTATTTTTTCCTTTGTCGAATTACCAACAACACAAGCAAGAACTTTCAGTATTGCAATTTTCACTGGAACTAAATTGGTAACACCCTTGTAGCAAGGCAATTTGTACAATGCAGTATCGTCATTCTCACTCAGACTCAAAAGTTCAGTAACAAAACCACGGTGTTCTGGAGTAGTCACATCAATCTTAAACAGTCTTGGGTTAAGGTTCAAACAGAAGCTGTTTCCGTCCAAGATGCCCAGTTGCGATTGAAGTGATTGATGTCGAATCAAATGCTTCTTGGGTGGGATCATGTCCGTTATTACACTCACGTGTGGCTGAATAACTGCAGACAATGTCTTTCCTTGAAGATCAGCGAGCAGCTGCAGACTTTTCATGGACTGTTCCCTGACGTTGGTAATGGAACTTGTGACTTGGCGAACGAATTCAATTGTAACTTCTGATATAGACTTTTGTTTTAGAAGTTGTAAATGCTCATCCTGAATCGACAAAGATATTCTGAGCACTTTATCCAGGTTGTTCTTTGCTGCCTCAACCGCTCCGCTCGAAACTTCTCCAGTTAAATCCGTCAAAACAAACAGCATTGCCTTGAGGATATTGATATGATGTCCAAGGATCCACTTCGAAGACATGTGATCCAGCAGGAAGTTTATTGCATTACAGCCACCCATCTTGCTGTACCAGGCGCGTTCATAGCACAAAGTGCATATTTTCTCCGAGAAGTACTCCATCATTGGAAGGGAACACGCACGCTCTTTTGAACCAACGAGATTGATGAGTAAATTCATGAGGACGGATATACAAAAAAATACTGGTTTTTCGAATTCTTTCTCTTCACTTGAGAGGACTGAACTTGCAGCGTCAAACAAGACGTACGGATCCATGCCCGAGTATTTACCAGCAAGCGGGCCCACTTGTTGCGTAGCTGCAACCATACCATAGTGACGAATGAGTGGAATAACAAAGTTGTAAACTTCTCTCTTCATTTCCTTGATGGAGGCTGCCACAAAGATCCCACTTAACGCAGTTGCATGAACTTGTCTAGACTTCTCATCACTGTACTTATGGAGAAGCACGGAAGTAATTTCTTGATCATGCAATGTATGATGAAGAATAGATTTGTTCACAAGGCTTCGATCATCGTCTGGTGCCAAGCTGGACACCAGGTATGTTTTGAGCAATTCCCACGCCTGTCTCTTGTAATGCAACTCAGCAGTTGGGGACTTTAATGTTTGAAAAGCAGACTCAACTGGTTTCTCAACGGGAATAAATACAGGAGATTTGTGGTCTTGAAAATACAACAGTACTTGGGGTCCTTGATTCGTTTTGTCGCCATACTCTAGCTTTTGGGGCTCCACTAGCATTTTTCTATTACTTCCGCCGAACTTCCCAAGAATCCTGTAAAATAGAACAACATTATTATTGCAACAATTACAACAATACAGCAGCATCCACAAAGATTGTTAAATACTAGAAGATACCAACCTAAAAGCAACAGTTGCAGTGGAGTCGTTTGGGTTTCTTAATGTTCTCCAAAGAGCTTGCATCAAATCAGCTCGGACGGGCTGAATGTGTTCATAGAGAAATTCCGGTTGAAGGTTGTCAACACAAAGCTCGAGAGTACGAAGACCCTGGCTCACAAGTGTTGGTGAACCGTTAAGAGCTGAGACAAGTGGGTCCATGAGCATCGGTAAATAAGGCAATAAACTACTGAGCCTGACTGGAACAGTAAGGCAGAGCTCCACAAATAAATCTTTCATGTGCTGTTTATGAAGCCCACTTTGTAAACTGTTAAGACCTGAAGATTTAGAAAATATTTTGATTCATTAACATCATGCGCCACTTCTACGAGGATTAAGTACCTACATGATGTAAACTAGAACCTCACCCTGCAAAAGACTTGGCAGAAGCGGAAGAAACTCTTGATACAGGAGGTCATGACTTCCGCCACCAATGGAACGAAACAGGGCTCGCAGAAGTAGGAAATAATTGTAGGGATCCTTGGCGTTTAATGCTAGTTCCATTGACCTGCAAAATTCAATTAAGAAAAAAGTAAATTATGGTAATAATTTGACAGTCACTAAAACTATATTGGTATTGGCGAATTAGGTTCCTCTACCTGTTCACAATTTCTCTCAAATGCGGTCTTAACATTTGTTCGTTCTCAGCCGGAAAAAGGCTAACAGACCCAAAGACCAGCTTGAACAGGCGTAGGTACAGATTACTCTTCTCAACATCTTCGCCCATTTCCGGCATTTTATCAAGAAGGAATTCCACAAGTATTGTTGCAAACACGGCAGACGTAGTTGGATTTGCCAATAGGTTATTCGCAACTACTTGGATGGCATTGTTCTCATGAATTCTTTCCACTAACATTTTAATTCGCACAGTAAATAGTTCACGAAAAGTGTATGTATTCAGTAGAGTAAACTGTAGAGAAAAATTCAGAAAAGAAACAATAAGATTACATTTGAATTACCCATAGAAATAGACTTAAATTAGGGTAGAGAGACGGGCCACTGCTTTCCAACTTGACTTACACGCATTTAGTCATACGTTACTTACGGCTCCAGCAAAATGCTCCAGCACTTCCTTTTCTTCCTTGGATCGAACACCCTGAGTACTAATTGGTCGCTGCGTGATAAACATTGTTTGACCATTTACATTAGTCACCGGTCCACTAATGGCGTAAATGTCAACAGCTTTAAGCCCCCATTTCATTAATCTCAGGTACACTTCAGTTTCTTTAGTATTGAACTGCTTGTAAACCGGAGTGGCAGGAGCAGGTTCTCCAGCAGGTGCCTAGGATTAACAAAAAGTTCAGTACAATGAAATTACAACGAAGGAATTCCTTGATAGCATCGAAGGTGCGTTAATTTTTACGCAAGTCCTTACCTTGTTCTTACATGACGCTATACCCCAGGAAATAGTCTTCACAGCGCAAACAACGGTTTTCACTAAAGTTCTGCACTCATGAAATAAATAATTTTGCATTGGCGCTGTTGGAAATCCAAAACGACGTCCTTCCTCTTTTCCAAATGTATCGAGACCGGATGAAAACCCACGATTTAAAATATCCTCTGGCGTTTGTTCGGATTCAGGTTTCTTTTCACTTTGGGCCGCAGCTAGTGCATTGCTAAAAACACAGTAAGTACGTAATTTACTTCTCACATTGAATCAGAGTAAGATATGTATGAATTTTGTTTTTAAAACTTTTAACTAACAATTTTGCTGTGAAGTACGGAATATGAACTTGAGACACAATTTTGAACTTATACACAAGAACGTCTAACATCTTCATAAGAATATCCCGTCCGTTTCCACTCTCCGCCTCAGTCTTGAGCCGTATACTCTCAACCAGATTGAATAGGAGCTTACATGACATGGTCTGAATACTACAAATATAATTACAAATTAAGTTAGTATACTTGTTAGAATAGGAATTACAATAATAAAGCTACGTGAAAGAAAAATTGTACCTGAGCGGAAGACTTTCATCATGAACATGGTACGAAAAGAAGGTTACAGCTTTACTCAAATCAGCTAAGCTCAAATGTTGCCTAACATGATGAACCAAGTCAGCCAAAGTACTGTACGCTAACGGTCTCATTGTTTCATTCACGGTCCATCCCTTCCCCAACAGAATATCTTCATCGAACAGCTTCTCCATATGAGGTACAAACTCTATAAGGAAAGAAATACAATTAAATTTTGTAGATAATTTAAAAATGCAACAGAAGAATGAACTTACTAAATCGGAGATCTGTTGCCATAATATGTCTGGCTGCAATGAAGAGTTCCCTTCTCAAATATGCCACTTCCATGGGACACAAAGAGAGCAAGTTGATGAGACCATTTACGAGCAAGTCACTGTGCTGAATTACTAAGTCTTGATACAGCTTTATGATGTAAGCAAGAAATGATAGAGTTTTGACCTGAGCTCCCATGAATTCCACAAGAACTTCTTTGTTAAAACCAGTGCTCGTTCTAGTGATAATAAATTACATTCAAATCAATATTCTTAAAGTAATTTGACCAGAAAGAAGTACTAAAATTCGTATTATTCTTATCCATACCTGTGACCTTCGTTTGGTTGAAGTGTTATCGTGGACATGACGATAGGAATAAAATCTGCCACCTCTTGCTGAACATTAGACTTGTATATTTGGTACATGAGCACAACAATAATTGGAAGTTCCTGTAGAACTTTCAACGAGTTCTTGGCCTTGGGAAGGACGCTATACTGTAAATTTCATTTCGTAATATCAACGATTAACTCAGGCTTTGACCTTTAATTAGATTAGAACATCGACAAAGCGTAAGTCAATTTTACCGAATGGTTTCCCCCATCTGAATTCTTCTTGTCACTTTGAAAGTTTGTCACTGCGTAGATTTCTTCCAACGCAGGGCTAGTGCTTACATTGATTTCACTCAAATCTTTGACTTTCACCTGTGTTCTGGGCTCAAATATTTTTTCCATATGTCGTGGAAGTTCCTTATAAACGGAACGAACAAACTGTAGAAAATTCTGAACTTCAATTGTGAACGGCGGCCTGTATTGCTTATGGAGTTCAATGATAATACGAAGACAGATGAGAACGTTGTCTTCATTGTCCACTCCGAGTAATCTAAACACTCCATTGAGTATTTGCCGGACGTATGGTCTTAGGAGGTCATTGGGAGGAAGACGATGCAAGAGTTCCAGTACAGCTTTTCTAACTTGCTGGTATTTTTGCATATACAATTAGAGCAAGTAAGATTTACAAATTCCCAAACATCAATAAATGTAACAGCATGTAAAATGAAAGGTTGATGACGTGGTACCTGCATCTGATACTCGGCCACAAAGTGAGGCTCTCCATCCTGGAGGAACTTCAAGAAAATTGGTACTGCGGATTCAAGAAATGCTGGATAGTGCGGAGAAGCTAGAAGGGCCTACAAACAAGCAAAAACAAGAGTAGAGGTAAGAGATACTCGTCATGTAATTGCAATACATAATTGCTCAATTGTTTAAGTTCCACTGAAAAGTAATTATCACATGGCGCTTTTATTATTTTTATTGACACCTGCGCAGCAAAACAATTCAACGGAAAGGTGAAGCTTTACGAACGCCTGTTTTTGATATGCACGAAAACAACAGTAGTTACCCCGCGATGGATTTTCAAAAGCATTAAATATTTCAATATTTGTCATATTCTGACAGCAGTTCTTTAAGCTCTATACTAGAAACCATATTCATATTAATACCGACGCCACCACCACATTATGTTTAAAGCTGCATAACAGACAACAGACCCAACGTATAAGTGTACTATTCCTCCAGTCGCAAAATGTAAAAAAATATGATGGATATCAAAATCATTTTATCTATATTTGCTGACATTTTATTGGGTGGAAGCCTGAATAAAGGATTACATGTAGTATATACTGCACAACGTGGAGAGTGACACGGGACAGAAGAGACAAATCTAAAGTTTACAATTTACGCAAGTAACAGATTATCAGATCAACAATAATTCATAATGGTAGCATTAGCATATTATAATCTAGTGGAGGGGTTGAAGTGACAAGGTCATTCATAATCAATAATGAAATAATCACGTCATATTTAATAGTTCATAGTGTGTAGTGTTACTGCCACTACTACTGGTACCTTGAACGTTAAGTGGTAACCCAATAAGCTATTGGCCGGTTTTGAAGTTGGCGCATTTGCACTGGCTGGTTTGGCTCCAAAAGTTGTGCGTCAAAAGACTTACCTCGAAGTTGTCGGCCACTTCCTGAACGACCTTCAGCTTCCCTTCCCCTTTGTCCACCACTGACTCATCGAGAAGGAGCGGAAGGGACTCGGTGAACCGATTCATTGTACCCAAGCCACATTAACTAACTTTTCAGTTGGCCATCCCAAGAACCTTGTGCGGTGTTCACCGATAAATACAAAACACACTGCTTTCGAAATTGGCCCGTCTCAGAACT
>JAQFXY010000694.1:0-18752 GCA_034693865.1 Ceratophysella sigillata | reverse complement strand
ATTGATACTAATCTTAACGTTAATTTGTCTGTTAAAACAGTAAGAAGGTACCTTAAGAAGGCCGGCCTGGTGGCTAAACTCAAAGTCAAAAGACCTTTTTAAGACTTATGCGCACATAAGGGCCAAGTGATTATTTGCTCGAACCCACCGAAAATGGGATGCAAGGCATTGGAACAATGTTATATTTAATGACGAAAGCAAATTCAACCGATTTGGGTCAGATGGGGCACAATATGTTTATGATTACCCTGGTAAATAAACCTTTAATAGCGAAATACTATTCCAACGGTAAAACACGGCGGAGGATATGTAATGGTTTAGGTTGCTTTTCGGCGAAGGGGGTAGGCTCTTTAGTTTAAATAAAGGGAATAATGGACCAAAATATGTATGCAAACGAAATATTAGATAAAAATGCCTTAAAGAATGCTCGTGCAATTAAAATCTTTAAAAACAACCTGGTATTCCAACAGGATAACGATCCTAAACATATCTCTCGCTCGGCTAATGAATATTTTCGATCGATGAGGGCCATAGTAATGAAATGGCCGTCAAATTATCCAGACATGAACCCAATTGAACATTTGTGGGCGATTGTTAAGCGTAGGCTCAATAAGGGTTAGACTATACCCACCGCCCGCAGTATAAATTTAAATACTTGTTGTAAATGGGGTTTTAAACATGTAATTGAATTTCGATGAAATACGGGAAATCCTGTGAAAAATCGGCCCTACAAATAACAATAAAAAAACTTTATTTAATAAAAGAAAAAATTACCTTAATATCATATCACTCCCGTGAAATGTATGCTATATCATACACTAGCTATGGCGCTGAGTTTTTGGGAGCACATGCATCCTACATTAATACAATCCGTAATTTAGTGGGTACAAGAATGAAGTCACTATCTATTGGTGGAGCACTGGAGGAGTTAAAAATGAATTCGACCTAGATATAAACATGGGGAAGAGCTACTGCAGGGTTGTACCTTAAAGCCAAATTCAATAAAACTTGGCTAGGTATCTTGGTATGAAATTTATGGGAGTCTAATAAAATTAGAAACCCCATAATATTGGATCAAATAATGGTATTTAATTATGCTTTCCGTAATGGGATACAACTGGTATGCAGACAGAGATTCAATATTTATTTAACTGGCCTAAAGTTGGCGAATATGAAATTTATCCCAAGTAGATATAAAATTTGATGCCCATTTTGTAATGGGGACGGTGGAGAGACATTTAAACATCTCCTCCGAAAGTGTCACAAATAACTAGGGACAAATCAGAATATTAAAAATGCCACGCCATATTACTGGATAAAACGATGAAACCAAATAAGACACCTAGGTCTTCCCCCTTATGGTTTTATAGATGAGCTCCTTTGTTAATGCCAATGAACTTGTAGCACAAAGTCTGCGGTGGCTTGTTCGGTCTCATTAATTAAAGGATTTGATTTTGCGCATATAACAGCGTTTATTTGGGAGGCGACTTTGTGGTGTAGCGACGACCATGCTATTTTTTACATAGGGATTTTGCTAGAAATAGCTTAAATTTTTGCAGCTCCTAGAATGAAAAAGCCACTTATACATTAAATTAATACACGTTAAATTATTTTCCTTTAATTTAACACAAAAAATCTATGGAGGTTATCATGGCAACTTAAAGCCAAATCACTATATAAAAAAATAGTAGTTCTTTTACTCCTCCGTGTAATTTTTTTTTTTTTAATTGAACCCTTTAAATTCGTAAAAATTTTACATAAAGTTAGCCGCTTTTTAACGTATAAAAAGCCCCTTTTTTTTTACCAAAA
This sequence comes from Ceratophysella sigillata, assembly GCA_034693865.1. Taxonomy (NCBI): domain Eukaryota; kingdom Metazoa; phylum Arthropoda; class Collembola; order Poduromorpha; family Hypogastruridae; genus Ceratophysella; species Ceratophysella sigillata. Next base: position 16,943 of record JAQFXY010000694.1, on the reverse strand, counting down.
TAACAAAAAAAAAGTTAGTTTAAAAAATAAATTTCTTTCCTTCCAGCAACACCCCATATTAAGAATCCTAATTCATTGCATCACAGCTGTATTTAATTATCACAATATAAATTCACAACAGTATTATTACCATTATTGATATAATTAATAAAGCCAGTATGTAGTAATACACTTTTATAAAAAATATTGCATATACTTACCAACTAAATTTTTTCCTACTTCTCCACTACCCACATTTCCACTTTGCCCAAACTTTGGCAGTGTTAAACAAGATAGCGTTCTCTATTGTAGCGCTTGCCGCTCTTTCAGGCTCTTCTTTTGCCTTTCAAGAACCTGAGACTTGTGATAAATATTCTACCTTTCCTTTACCTTCAGATCCAAATACTATTATCGGCCAAATTAAAGATTATAACACCTATCCTGTTCCAAACGTAACCACCTCTGTGTCTCGCAAGTTTACATTTGGTATGGAAGAGATTTTGATTGATAAAGCCAACACATTTGCCGGATTGGAATTTGACGTTGCTGCCCATCTACTCGATGCAAGCGATAAGGTTGTCGATAGCAATGGAAACACCTTTGGCGTAACCAGCATTAGTATTATACCAAGTAGATTCTCTAATGAAAGAGGCGCCTTTACTCCATCTGTAGGTTGTACTAATATTGTATTATTAGCTGAGGACAATGGTCAAACTTGCTTTAACACCTTGGAGATTTCTCCAAAATGCACGTTCACACTAAACGACGGGGTTCAGTTGACGGAAAACGATGGGTTCATTATTGACTTTATTGGTTCAGATAACCTTCTTGGATCAACATCAGAATATCACTTAAATTTTGCTGTAAATTTGACGGGAGTGGTACCAGCGTACAGCACAGAATGCTCTACCTTAATTTTTGATGCTGCTAAATTCGTCGATATTAACTCCGATATCCTTTATCAGACTCAACATACGTTCAATGATACCAAAACTGTCGCTCAAGTCATTGATGAATTTGCTACTATCCAAACCGCAACCATTGAAGAATGCGAGACTGATTTAATTAAGATTGCATTCATGGCATTCCACGAAACTCAGTCTATCAACTACACTATATATAGTGATACTGATGCTGAATTATTAAAAACAACTCAAGACAAATTATGTCATGTAGCTACATCGGTCTCTATTCCCGATTTCAACTTATCACACAAACCTACTATTAAATTGGCTATTAAAAAAGGAGATGGAACCACCGATATGGAACCTGAAACTCTAATCCGCTACAGATACATGATCACGTGTGATAAGGCAGTCCCTGTGTTCGACAATGTAAATTGCGCAGCGGATATTACGTCTGACTCCAACTTCACTGAAGGTGGCGAAAACATGCATGAACTCATTAACGAAAAGTCTTTTAATGAAGATGGTGATCTTTCTAAACCTACTTATGTACAGCTCTCCAAAGTGACCGAAATTGTCGAGTTGAAGCTGGGATATTTGAACTTGGGAAATAATTGTTTAACGGACAGCATCAATGTATCGCTCATGGTGTTCCCAGCTAACTTAGCCGTGGAAGAATCAGATAACATAACATTCACCTTTGCCAGCACATCTAATCCAGAATCTTCATATTTCCCACCACCAACCGCAGCTATTTGTCCACTTATGTCTCATCAAGCCATTGAAAGTTTCTCGTCTAAAAAGGGTGATTACCAACTTGCGTTCTTAAATGCTGGAGGAGAAGTGCTTGCACCTACTACCTTGGTCCACTACAGACTCTTTGCTGAATGCGAATTAGACCCTAACGCTCCAAAATTCAATCAGACTTGCGTCGATACAATCACTGCAGAAGCGTTCCCAATACCTGAAGTGGATGCATTGGCAACAGCCGAGATTACTGATGAAAATGCATTTATTACACTCAAAGCTGCTCAAGAGTTAGTTCTAGAGAAATTGAATGAAATTGTAATAACCGATGAAAATTGTTCTACTGATAGTGTTACAGTCATACTCATGGCCATCACTGAAATAGATCTTACAATTAACTCCTTGAAATACACGTTCACCAGCGGAGACATGCTTCCAATCGAATACACGGCTGACGGTAACGTATGTCCATTAGCTACCGATGAATTGGTTATCCCCGATTTTTCAACAGTTAAAGCCGGTCTAGCATTCACTATTACTGCAACAAATATAGCCACAGACCCACCAGCCATTCGTGTGGTTGACGATACCACTCCAACTCTTGTCAGACTCTTCGCCTACTGTACCCCTGTTCCTCCTACTGTACCTGAATTCGAAAAGGAATGTACCAATGTTATTGAAATGACGCCAACTTTCGAGCCAGAAAATACCGTACACTTGGCCCGTCTTGTAGAAATCACTGCTGCAACAGCGTCCCCATTGGCTGATATTGAGTCTAAAGTTCAAACCGCCCTAAGAAATATCACTTTCAATGACGATTGTACTACAGATAGTGTTTCTATCAACCTTATGGCGATTACTGAACGTGGTACGGTTGAAGCCCTTGAGTATAAAATTACTAATGGAGGTGATATTGTTCATGCTACTTACACAGAGGACCAAAACGAATGTCCGTTCATGCAAAACTCTGTCATATTTTCGTATGAAGCACTAAAAGCTACGATTAATGTCACTATTGCTGAACCATCGGCATCTATTTCACGCTCATTGGAAGATGACACTCCAACGCTTGTTAGACTTTATGCTTTCTGTGGTCCTGCACCTGGAAGTGATAAAACCAGTTCGTTCGCTGCTACCTTTGCATCACTCGGACTAGTATCCCTAGGACTTTTCGTATCAACCCTTCTTTAAGAGCAAAATATATGAACTTGGTCAGATTAATTATATATAATATACATATACAATAATAACAATAATAAAAGAATTGATATTATAATTAGTTTTTTCAACGTATTAATAACCTAGTGTTACGGTATTCAACCAACCGTAATATAAATCAACATGGTATTAGTATGTTTAATCGTGCGCAAAATAATTGTTCTTTTTATTGATCTATCGTCTTAGTCCTCCCTGCATAACATACACTCAGACTAGTTTGCAGTTGTATTAATTATATTATAGTTACAACTATTTAATGATTTGCTACTTAGTAGCTAATACATTACAAAAATCGATATTTAAAAGCGGCCATGTACTTTTCTGCCGAAAAAATACCTTCTCGATTAGATTTAAAAAAAGGGGAATAGGCTTCTATAATTTGAAAATGATACCCAAAGGGCTCTAAACATACTCTTATACCTATACCAGGATGTATTCTAGCATTGTCCATGATGAAAATTACATCTTTAATCCCCATGCTACTCAAATTTTCGCAATCGGCACAATTTAATTATTAAAAAACAAAAATGTGGTGCATTATGATTTTAAATCTATTTACTTGATGCAATGTCATTTTCTATATGGTTTATTGGATCAAAGGCCTTAGCATTAAGAAATGGGATGTAATCTAAAAGTAGTTCTACCCATATTAACAAAAACCTCTACAAATTAAAAATGCGACAAACTATCGGCCATAAATGGATATCCATCGTTAATTACAGAAAATTAATAAAAGGCTTTGTTACATCTTTAAAATTTTTTGGTAAATTGCAACGCCTAACCCAACCCAGGCGATATTGTTACCATTCACAACTTTCTTCATATAGATACTTATGGCCAGCCAGAAAATAGCAGCGTTTGGTCGTTCGGCGTGGGACATGTAATGATGTATTCCTTCATTCAGGCTGTTAAAACGTACTTAATCAACTCGTTCGCTTTACAATTTAAGTCATCGGATGACTTTGTAACATTATTCAACTTTGTGTATACCGAAAATCGAGCTGGTATTATTGACGCCATCTACGACATGTTCTATAGTCTTTTGTCGTAGATTGAAGATGGATATCCAGCAGCAGCACCTCGAAAACGCAATACATTTACCAAATAAGTAGTTAGTGATTAAGAGGTAGAAGTAAAGAGGGAGACAAATGAATTAGCACCACTAGAAAAGCATCCATCTAGCAATACTCGTACTTTACCTATGTATCACTGGCTTTATAAAAATTGATGTTAGGGTTTTCGCCAGTCCCGTATTACAACAATTTGTTCCTGATCGCTTGCATATGAAATTTGCAACGTCAGTCAACAACATTTACTAGGAGTTGTACAAAAATCACCGTCATTCTACTTGCCAGCACATCACCTTGTATTTTTGCACAACCCTCAAAGCAGAACATAAATATTGATTATCACTGTTCGGGGATCTATATCCTGTCACAAATACAATGTCCAAATCAAATCCTAACATACTTTACTTACCCGCAGCCTCATTATTTCCTCCATATTTAATTGACTTTTATCAGATGTCATTTCAGATTACTCAAAAGGGTGGTTATTGGTGGATAACGTCACGTCACCCAGAAGTGGCTAAGTATATAATTATGGCGTCATTATTAATAACAAATATTATTTGGATCTAATAATTTTTCGTGAAGGTCGACGACAACCACCCTTATACAAAAAATTGAGAGTCACCCCAGTATATCATGTCCACTCATATTTTGAATTTGTATTAAAATTGGAATTAGACGCTTGTCTTACGTCAATTCTATAATCCAATAAATTCCCTAAGCTGACTTTTAGGGGGCGGTCTAGCATTTATAAGCTCGATAAGTACTTAACATTATACCGGCAGTATCGCTCACAGGTGTATTAACAATGAAAAACACTTTCATTAATCAGCTTCTAATCAAGTTGCAAGTATAAAAATATTATTAACCAGGTTATATGCAATATTCCTAATAGATGATCGCATGGCATTCAATGGGCCTATGAGCCTACCTACTGACCCACTAATAAGGATTAAGATACATAAAGTATTTATGAGGCAGAAGAATACGGGAAATTTGAACGATGCTAACCCCTTTTTTAAGTGAGTACAAGTTAGGATTGATTGAGATTTACCTGGGTACAGTTTCCATGGATTTCGGATCTTAACGACCCAATGCGCAAGGGTTTGCCACCTCATAAGAATTTCTAAAAATTGCAGAGCCTAGTACCACCACCCAGTCTACCATTACTGTTAAAAATCTTAATGAAGACTTTATAGCGAAATTGAATCACTTCTTCACCTGGAAACTCAGTCAAAACTACCGTCGCCGCTTTTTAAATAACACAGTTCACGTGATAAAGTCGAGACTTGAATTGTCATGAACTGGACGACTAGGTGTTGCTGGGTCGAACCATAGTTTTGGTAAAAATCTTAATATGTCGATGCTCCACAATGCTACCCCGATACACAACACACTCGTTCTTGTGTTACCGGCTGAAAAACTGTACCTGGGTACACAGACTTGCCAATACCTCTTCTCTCATGCGGCAGCATTATTACCAAAGCGGTAAAAAATAGATTTTATGACATGTATTGAGTCAATCCATTGGCCGTGACAATCCTAAGCTAATTATTATCGTCGTTGGTGACACGGGGTTGACTTGCATGGAATAGGAGGAATATACGCCGACCTCGACTATCATTACTTCTTCGATGGCGCATATTAAACAACACCGTCAAGTCCATGCCAAAGGAGAAATAGAGAATATAACCAAATAACAGCACATGCAATGATGTACGTGCAGTACCCCGTGTTGGCCATAAGCAATGATAATATTAGAACGCCAGTGATCCCTAGCTCAAAATCCAATAGCCGCAAACTAACACGTCCCGAGTTGTATTGCCGTCAAATATTGCCAAGGGTATTATACAGCTATTAATGTGTGTCGTAACATATTTTCGTCAGTTGTCTCCCTCTTCCGTACGGCACACTCGCCACTTAATTTAGTGAGACAAATTTGTGTTCTGATGATTTATTGGCTCGATCAACGTATTCAACATCATTCGCGCGGATTATATATGTGGATGACCTCTCGTTTGAATACCCCATAAGGATATAAGTGGTCACTCGGTGAAGATGCATGGCGTCTTAAAGGCTGAGGGTAGAATAGTAGGGTTTTTTTAATTAACTAAAGAGTTGCAGGATTTCTTTAGCTAGTATGTAAATATATTTACATTATTGATCGATAATATTTGTAAATCCGCATCGTAATAGTGATTTACATTTAAAATCACACAATTAGGTCAGTAATTCCAAAAGTTGTCGAATATAACGGTAAAAATTTGTTGTTTTGGCGAAAGTTGTAGGTAACTCACCCTAGCCGGTTATAAACAATTACAATTATAATTTAACCTACTTGTTTGTTTCCTTGGTTAGTAAGATATATATTGTTATTAAAGCCTTTCTATGTATTGGGGGATTGTGAATAAACCTTACGCTAGTAACCAGGACCCATAAACTTCGGGATTTATTGTCGCCGTCGGCCAAAAGATGATCCTATGAAATGGTCCAAAGGGGTTAGGTGTGAAGCTAATTTCTCAAAAATCAGTAAGGATGCCATAGTAGACAATAGGTATCGAATGGATTCCACACCCCTGTTTATTTCTGTTTTGCAGTGCTTTACAGCGTGTATATTGGTTAACCTATGAACGGTAAAGAGGTGGATTCGTGACGCGGGGTAAATACACAGGCTTGTTGATTGGGCGTAACATATAAGGAGCAATTGAAATCAGCTAATAAGCATGTCTATTGTAAATATTTCCTGTACGTTAGGGCATTGTGGTCCAATTTACATGGTACACGTTAGCATAAAATCGGCTATTTCGTTGCGGTATGATATAAAGAACTTATGCTAAGCGATCTTGTAGTCGTGGTTTAAGGTAAGTATCATAGACGTACATTTAGCGCTCTTCCTTATATCTTCCGCCGATATACCATTTAGGAAATTTAGCCGCCAACATGTCATTACCAAATAAAATATGCTTAGCTCGTCAGTTGAGAGGACGGTATTGGTACAAAAGTTGCGCCAAACTCTAATCAATCGGCAATTCCATATTTTTGGGTCCCTATAAAAGTAAAAATCTTAGCTATACGGAATGTATATACATTCTCATAGCGCACAAGAGGTTTAGGGCTGGGTCTCGTACAACTCCTTTGTTATTGACCCTGTTATCATTGAACCCCCAAAGCTCTTTTGAGGCGTGCAACAACGGGTAAAGTGTGTTCCACAAGGCGCGGCCGACCGATACAACCTCGTTTTCAAACCCGCCTCACGGCCGTTGCGATGATGGTGAGGAACACTAGCCACATCCTCTACAGGCACCTATTATAAAGTGTACTGGTGAATAACTGCCATAAATAGTTTGTTAAGATCACGCGAATGTTAGGTAATATTTAAATTTTCGGCATTGAACCACGTGGGAATACTTCATAATAAATGGTGAAAATCGCCTGCCGAGTATTCTTAGCTAATTCATGTGATACAGAATTAATTACGGTAGACTTGGTTTTGATATCGACTAGTTGGCACATTTACATACGAGGTTCATCAGGAATATAATTCAACAATAAAGGCCGATTATAAATAACAATTTCAGGATATGACTAGTAGTGGAACGTGTCTTGAGGCTACATTTCAACATAATGACGTAGCGGCTGATCAGCCATGTTCCTATAGGATGGATAAATCATGTTAATGGGCATTGCAACGGGTGGTGGGTGTGAAATAATTATTGTCGCTGTCTTAGTATGTATTTAGGGAGGCTTATTTTGTCAATAAATATGTACTGCATCTGCTATCTAATGGACAAATTAGCACGCCTTTTAACCAAATCTCTACACCAAAGCCAGCCCTTGTCAGACAATCGAGTCGCGCTAAATCCAGTTGATGTAGTATACCGGCATAAAATCACCCTATGAAGTGCTGCCAAGTTTACTCTGCCGTGCACGCCGTATCTACCTCTATGCTGTACTGTACTTGATAAATCTAATTGGGCCAAATTGCGTTACAAATAATCTTTTTAAAATATTTTGTAGCAGACCTTTCATGTCCATCATTCGCCCTAATACAGAATAAGGAACTCATTCTCTTTTGCAATTGAACGGATTTTTATGGTACACATAATCTAATAAGCACGGATCAGTATATGTATTCGTCGCTCAGCATAGGGACCTTGTGAAAAGTTCTTATGTGCCGTTAATGATAGAATACCTGAATCTTGATATACCCGTACGTATATCAGGACGCTCTATTCTCCACCCTTAAGGACTTAAGCTCTTTAGTCCACATCATCTTGAGCTATTATCACCAGGAGTTACCTGATTTACTCACCGGGAGGCATAAAAAATGGCGAAAGCTCTTAACATATCATCCGTATTTAAGTACAATCTGCATCAACGCTGCTGTTAAATTAAAAGCCGTATTGTCATATTTACTGACTGTCAAAACAAACAACAATAATCATAAAATTAAACAAGTGTGCTAATCGGCCCTAGACAAATTCCGACCAAGAATTTCGGGTAAACTCACGCACATTGGGATAACACCGGTGACGACGCAAACTACTCCTTCATCCTGACATTCTCTATCTTTCCAAACTCGCACGTGCGCCCAAAGTTCATTAATTTCAATAAACGCCTCGTACTTGTATTTACAAAGAAAGTGCTTGGGCTTTCATGTCATTCTAGGCACACCCCCAATAACCCGTAAAAAATGATCATTTAGTTTACAAACTATAAACCTACAATCTATATAATACAGTAAAGATTAAAATCTATCAGCCCAGTAATACTTTGATAGTTTGCCTCAAACCACTCACCAAATCCAAGTGCCCATTCACGGTTTTTATATAATACGGCAGAAACCTTAAAGTATGATTTGATCGTATGCTTGATTAACTACTTATGCTTCTAAAAAATTAGTTTACACTGTATTAGCATTATATCAACTCAATTGTGCATGTTTATAAATTAATCTAGTAATAAGCAGAGAAATATAATGTTACAGAACATTAAATTTGCATTGTATTGGCTATTCTGAAAATCGGGGTTATGAATAATTTCATGAATAGTTGTACCTAATGAGGTGAGCCGTAATCGTTAAGTTTCACGTCCCTAATTATGTCAATGTATAATTTCACATGCCACATCATCTTGTTACAAATTCTAGAATTATTATTAATAAGCATATTTCTTCTTCCTTCTATAACTTAAATATATAACAACTAAATTGTTTAATTTGCGTCAATTCAAGTAAATCGGCAACATGATTTATTAATTAATTAGCAAGCTATGCTATTTGTTTGCTAAAAAAACCATGGACGATTTCGATCTTCAGCAAAGATGCTATGACTAGTTATATAATCTGTACTAATAGGAAACACATTATTATCTTAAAACTATCGCTGTAACATACAAATTACTACAGCTAGTTAAGTTAATACATACATTCCCACTAAATCCCCACTTCATTATAGCAATGATATGTGGCATCTATATGTAACCTCCTAATAAAAACATAAATATTCTTGTACCATAACGAATGCTACAATTTAAGTATATTTGACGTCATTTTTATATACGTGGATGTTGTTTGCAGTTTATTCGGAGTTTTAATAATTAATATCGAATTTGTGTTTTTTAATTTTGCCTAAAAAAAATGCTTTTTTACATCTGATTTCAAATATATGCGACATTTCATAAACAAAGATAACGGTGAGTTTAGTGATTGAAGCAAAATTATCACTTGGAAACATTCAACGCAGGATTGATCTGTAAGACGCGATTAAATACTTTGAGTAAATGGTCTTTTGAAATAAAGCGTCCTGGATCCGTCGGACCGACGTCTTGTCTGATTGAAGGTCCGTCGGCAAACTCGGAATGAGAATCAATGTACTCATTAGTTTTTAATACTACGAGATTGGCCTGTTCAACAGTGTCGAATTCAATGTAACCGAACCCTCTTGATGCCAAAGTCTCTTTGTCACGTACAATATAGACATTCTTGACAAGAACGGACGATCCCATAGAAAGCTCACTGAGAATATGCAAGAAGATTTTGGCCAGGAGGTATTTGTTTAGCGAGTTGTATATTCCCTTGATATGGATTGAACGAGCCGATACATCTTCGATATGCTTCGTGAACTGATTGAATCCCCCAGGGAACCGTTTTTTGTGGAATTTATGGCTGTTATGAAACGTCACTTCAGATCCGTCATAATTTATAATGGGATCATGTTCCTCTTGGTACGATTTTTCAAAGGGGGTCCTTTTGACCGCAGGTGTACTGGTTTGGTGACGGGCGTAAGACGTCGTAGCATTCGAATCATCAGAATCATAATCGGCAGTGGTTTTATCAGCGCTAGGGCTGACCTTAACCGTACGGTCAGGGTTGCGAGGAGGATGTCTTATGAGAGGTCTGGCCGGTTCCACTAACAACTCATGCCCTCTAAGGATCGTTCCATTCATAGCCAGGGCAGTGGACATGGTTTTCGCGCTTGAAAATTCCATAAAGGCAAATCGCTTCTTGATATCATATCGAAATGTTATCAGTCCCCCAAGTTCAGAGAATATAGGCAACACTTCACCAGATGTAAATCCGATAGGTAGGTTGCCAATATAGACTAGGAAGTTGGCAGAAGGATTTGATGAAGCGTTACCAGGATTCTCTAATGTCATCGGCTAATAATGTGTCAAATAATACAATAGAACTACTATTAATACCCGATTAGTACATGTATGAATGAGGAATAATAATGGTATAGAAGCAGCAGTAGACTTATTACGATGTTGCATTTAACATAGAATTCATAACCCAGCGCACCTGAGATAGAATAAAAATTTAAATGCTGATGGAAATATGAACAACCAAGGCATTTGTGATTTATAAATGTAAACACATCGATATATTTAATTATAATAAGCCAATATAGATTATTATACCCACTGTGTGCGCAATAGAAATTAGAAGAAGCGAAATGCGATATATGCACCTAGTGAGAAAATTCAGTAACCTTTTTTTTATAAATGATTTAAACACGCCTGATATTAACTTTAGTATTAAATTGAAACAAATTAATACGGGTAATAATGTACACTTTAACAGTAAATTTAGTTGTGTTAGGTATGGAAACATTTAAGGGCGAACACCGTATTGTACGCCTAGCACTTACTTTCTTTATCACAAAAACCCTTCTTAACTGGCAATGGCGAAACAATCCCAGTAGCGACAATTTAGAGGAAGTGGGCATAGCTTATTCTTATTATCATTATATAATTTTATTATCATATTTATAAATCGTAGTAATAATACTTTTGTAATAAATAAATATATTTTTTCAAAAATATAAATATTAATTAAGTTTGTTTTTGTTTTGTTATGGCCTGTAAATCATCACTAAATGTGCAACGGAATTGTTAACAACATCACTTTAAAGCATGTTAAAGCAAGGTTATTGGTGTTAATTATTTTTTGATTGAATAACACATATTTTTTTTATTCGATTGAATAATAATTCTAGACATCGATTTAGTGTCTTTGCTGCCGAAAAGATGCGGCATATTATGCATGGGGGACATCACCTAGCCTGTTGTCTCAAGGGTTTATAGTTTCCCAATAAGTTATCGAAAATTTGATTGTTTGCTCGTTTGCTTGATATCACTGGTTAGTTGATGTTGTAATAGAGAAGAGCTTATATAATTGGCAGAGGTGGAGTATGCGTTATAAATTGCTGATGCTAAGTTGATAAGTGGGTAGCAAGTGTAGTGTTTAATTAAAGTGAACAATCGATAATACCATGCATTGATGTCGCGATTGAATGAAGGGTGGCAATAGTTGACGCCACATAAGACTAGGGATTTATTGGGTTGTGGGTGACGGGTGTAAGTACTGTCAGCGATTGTTTGGACTAGTCGGATGGGTGCAGTTATGATACGAGGTGGGTATTTGATATCAGGGTGAAGGTACTACTATTGGGCTATGCTCGCACCTATTAATTAGTTCTGAGCTGCACAAGGTTGGCAATACAGGGAAACAAAACACCCATTAGAGTCTTCGTTTGACAAATTTGTAAACTAGAACTTTGTGTATGATGTATTGATGAATAAACTCAACTAGATTGGGGCCATTGTTTTTTGCACATTCTAAATCAGAAACTCTATGCAATCGATTCAACATAGTGTTTCTTTTAGATTGCACCTTCAAGACTATTCGATACAAAATGCCCTTATTAGACAGATAGGGTATTACAGCAGCATATAAGACCTTTGATGCAGCCTTTGCTTTTATATGCCTGAAAACTTTACTAAAGTTATTGTAACCGATAGAATATTGGCTATTATGTATGAATGCAATTAGTATTAATTCTCGATATTCACAAACTATCATTTGTAGGTGGCATATAAATAGTAATCTGCTGGCTAAATAGAAGATTGTGTGCAAGACCGACGACACCTTCGATAATTTTACAATCATGGCAATGATTCACTGAATATACGGAACGAATTAGGTTAGTATTAAGTGTATTAACTCGTGGACCGACACGAGGCACAGGGTTGAATAAATAAGACTTGCTAATTGTTGTCGTTGTGGTGCTATTGTTCCAATAAATCTGATTACATAATTATTATGCGACACTTGATGCGTGTTGTTAGTAAATATAGGTCTGAATGAACATTTAATTTTGAACTGGGTGGTATGGTCACCACACCTGGAGCAAACCTTCGAGGTGTAGCCCTCAGGTATGGACAAACAAGTAAATAATATTTCGATTCGCCGTTCGCCTGATTAGATTTTGCACTAGCCCACCGGTTAGGGTAAATTCCGAACTACCCATGTTGTCAATTCCCCCGCTACCTATGGCGACCAATGCCAGGTTGTCCTCTAAATCCCTTGCATTCCACTTACGCTTTTAAAAATTGACTAGATCCTCGAAACAATATACAGTTTTGTAGTTGCTGGTGATGTAAAATAGTCTTGATGAGTGGGCCCAATGCAATATGGACTTTGTTGACGGAATTGCATTATAAATATTATTCAATTTTACACCCTCGCAGAACTCGTACTCTTCCGATCAACTTGTTACGTTGCATGTGAGCTAATGGCCGACCAAGTAAACTTCCGAACGCCACATTTGATATGACTTAAGTCATGATCTTTTGCCTGATTAGATAATTATTACGGCCATCGGTAGTTGATATTGATGTATGTGGCCGATTAAAAAGATTCAAATTATCATCAATGTTGTACTCCTGGGTCTGTGTCATAGCCATATCAAGTCAGCATAGTGATTAATGCCAGCGGCCACTGGGCGCAACGACCATGGGTCCAGCGTGACTATTTTTGGGTTCAGACCTTTCAACATATCAGCATTCTCTTTCAACAATGTTACACCATCGTTCAGTTTACCTTTATAACGATTCATAAAGGCTGAGGGAGATGACGTGTTCGTGTTGGTCTAATCTGTCTTGATCCTCTTATTACCAACGGTGTCGCATGATTGTGTCATTTGTGCCTTCACAGATTGTCACTTTGTCAGCAGAAGGTTCACAGTGAACCCATCAGTCTAAAACGAGTCCTTTAAATTACGAACCGTCTTTTGTGTAAGCAATTTCCGCTTTTTATTGTAGCATTTGTGCTTTAAGTTGAACAAACATTGAATAGCTTCGTTTGGCGTGTACTTAACAAGTCGTGAGAGCCCTAATAGTTTCTTCGTGATTTTAAGAACGAGGCGCTCTTCAAAGTAAATAAACTTCGGGCGCACGTGGGAATTTGGCAACATGGAGAATGTTCAGATAAATGTGTATTGTTTCGCATCAGCGGTGTTCTCGCGCTGCATTTGCACCAGCAGTCCTAATGCTTGTGAATCCATGCGAAACGACCGGACAGATACCTTGTCGAGTGCTGAGTAAATCATCTGGTCCGGTAGATGGATATTGTTGTTGGTAACATTATTTCTAGGTGCCGGCGTGTATGAAAGTGCTGTGGTGAGGATCGTAGCGGCCGAAATGAAGATTAGGGCCAAATGAGGAAATTTTATCAAAATTTTTCGCCACCATTTCAATCTATATGTGAGCCCTGGAAGGTTGTCCAGATGGTTTAGCCAAGAAAAATAGAAACGAATCGGCCTAATGATTTGTTCTTAGACGTGTACAGTGGCCCCAGTAAATGTCTTACATACTTTAACCCGCATATTCTATCATTTATGGACCGAAGAAGTCAACCCGATAGCCAGGCGCGAGCATATCGTAGGATCGGAAGCCGCATGGAGTCCAGTACCATCTTTCGAAGATCCGTTGCCATATAATTGGAGATGTAGGATCCCATAATTTTGTCGAACTACCCTTCTATGTATTCAATATAGGAATCGTGCACGAGACCTCTGTGACGATGGACGAAATGAGATATTGGGTTCGCCTCAACCGGTGCAAAGTTCCCACGCAAGTCAGGCGAGTATCTCGACAACAATTACTCAACATTTCGAATTATAGCAACAGTTGCGAGGCAATTTCACTATTACCCGACATGAGGTCCATTTGCTATTTCAACTGACCACCTCAAACAATCAACCGCACGGCCACCAACAATACAAATCAAAGATAGACAGACCATCATGCCCTCACCCTATTAGGACTACCACCCCCATTATTTCTACCAATACAATTTTAGTTAGGCCATATTGCCTCATAGAATAGTAGATTACATCAATGTAAGCCGTGGGCTTATTGATGAGGCCTTAGATCTTATTCGAGAAATTGGTCCTAGATTATTAATTACCGGTCCGATCAAGAGCTATGTCCATTTGGTGGCCAATAATTCTGGCTCGATCCGCCATTTCGCCCAGGTATTTGGTACACTGGCTACCGTTGCTGATTGTCGCAATGTATCTCCGTAAACTAAATTGTTATCCCCGGCTCCAAAGTTGTATAAGCATAAACTGCGATCTTACAATGCCTCGTAGGACCATCATCGGGCTCGCATCTTTGAAGAGGTCCGATGTATATAACCATAATGCTACGATTATGGCTGCTACGCCAACCCAGTAAACATCTTCCCAAATACAATATAAACATTCGTGGAGTACATGTTATATCCCATGTTACAAACGAAAAAAATACAGACATGTGCCTTAATATCCTCATTCATAAGTTTAAGGAATTAAATATAAGTCTATGAAGTTATAATTATACAAATAATTTAGTCTAATAATTTCAAAACTTTATTTATAAACAAATTTACATAGTTATGGTTTTGGACTATGTTGACTATGAATAATTTACAATGCATACAAAAGTACTTCACCAATTAGCACTGCTAGTTGGAATTATTGTGGAACATGTTGAGTAAGCAAGTAGGAGTAAAACAAAACTGATATAAACGTTGGCCAATATCTCAATCCATGGTCCACTGACCGATATCGTTATTGTTTAAATGTTGACCGCTTTTGGTGCCGGCTGCATTATTGTTAAGAAAACTACTTGGATCTAACTCCCCAAGCCATTCGTCAATTTGAGAAGTTTCAATGTCAAAGAGATCGTCAGGGTTAAATTCCAAAGTAGATAATACAGGTCCGCTTAAATTTTCATAATGCTCTAATTTTGTTGGCTGTAATTGCGGAGCTACGCCTAAATTGGGCTGGCAAGACCTATAAAATCCATCGCTAAACTGATTGTTGGTAGATTTCAATGTTGGGTTGAATGTATTATCATTGCCACTTTTCCTTTGAACTGGGTAGGTTCCAAACGATCTACGATTGCCTGGAGTTTCCATGCTACTTTGGGTAAAAAACAAATTACTGTTAGCATTTTTACTTGTTGGATTAAACGAAGAGATGTTAAGTTCATGCATATAACTACTAAGACCAAGAGATGCCACCGAGGGGTTGATGCTATTAACATTGTTGTAAAATCCCGGCGTATAGCTGTGTGATGGGGTTGCAATTTGTTGGCGATCAAAATCGGCAATTGTTTGATTACTTATAGTATTGATAGTATTGCTACGAGACAATTGAAAATCCAATGGCATATCTCTTTCGTTTTTGTTCATATACCGATCAAAAATAGCCGCGCTATCGTTTAAAAAGAATTGATCCATCCTCTTTCCTGATCCTGATGGGTTTGAATCATATAATTGTGTGAATCTATTAGTAGGCTGTGGCGACTCAGAATAGGACGGCGATATATTAAAAATACTCTTACCTATAGAATTACTTGCATTGTTAAGCAATGCTTGTTGTGTTACTTGATTTGGAGGTGTAATTGAGTCGGGTGAGAATGATTTGTTCGATTCCCGTGATGATTTCCCTCCTTGATTCAGTGAGCCCTGTGATATATATGAATACGAATCAAGTGATGCTGCCGGCCCAAATGCCAACGACAGCGGATCGGACGTGGTATTGGTATATGATTTAGAATCTAAAACGAAAGTTGGTTGGTTGGTGTTGTCATTCATCCTAGATTTTTTGGATTCATCTATGCCATCCATACCAAATGAGGGGGTTGCATTTGGGTGTAATGGTACGTCATGATTCATGCCTCCATTTTCCAGTAACGGGGTTTCCATTATTTCGTGCGAACTTGGAATGCGCGTCATGGGCTTTTTAACAATCGATTTAGCCGTAAGTTTACCTTTCACAATTCTATTTTCACCACCAAATTGACCCATCGAGTTATTGTTAAAAATACTAGTACTTACACTAATATTGCTGCTACTACTACTACTGTGAAATTTTTTCAATTGACTGGTTTCAACACCTAGCGCCGTGTTTGGTGGGCTAGACGGAACAATATAATCGTCATAACCACAACTATTTCGCTTATTGGTTCCCTCCGATTGCTGCTGGTTCTGATAGTGTTGGTAATTTTCAATAGACTTTCCCGATTTCCCGGACTTTCCCATTTTGTCATTAGGCTGCCTGTGAGTCGTCTTATCTGAAGATATTGGTTTTCTAATATCAAAATCGGAACGGACGCGCTTAAGTTTGGCCCGTTGGTTCTGGAACCATACTTGCACAACACGAACACCCAGCCCGGCTTTATCCGCAATTTC
>JAQFXY010000693.1:0-18872 GCA_034693865.1 Ceratophysella sigillata | reverse complement strand
GCTGGAGGCAAATTTGACTCCGCTGGAGGCAAATTCGACTCCGCTGGAGGCAAATTTGACTCCGCTGGAGGCAAATTTGATTCCGCTGGAGGCAAATTTGACTCCGCTGGAGGCAAATTTGATTCCGCTAGAGGCAGATTTGCCTCCGCGGGAGTCAAGTCTGAGTCCCAACGGTTAAATTTTCCAAAAAAACAAGTTTAGTTTAAATAAACAATACTTACTAATTTTACAGATTGCACAAAAAAAGAATTAATCAAAAAAACTAGTAATAAAGCAGTTGCAACGTTTTTTGTAGATTAAAAATCAGTGCCACGATTTGTCCGCGGCTAAAAGTTGTATTTTTGCTAAGAACATCGGGTAAGGTTATTTTCTAAGGAAGAACTGACCATTTGCGAACGGAACTGGGGAAAATGTATTTTTCGGGAGGCAGAATTGCCTCCGGTGGAGTCAGGTCTGCCTCCGGAGGCAAATCTGACTCCATGGCTGGGACTGTTAGTTAAAAGTATCTGATTGTTTGAAGAATTCTGAAGGGTCTGGACTTAAATCACTACCTGCCTGCTTTAATTTAAGCTCTAAAGCATGCTAATTATGTGGATAGGTGATTTATTCGGTAGTTTCTATTAGAATATATACACTTTACTTTGTAACGTAAGTGACCATTTAGAGTTTGAACTACAGTAGGCAAGGTAGGGTTTCAAGTTCTGACTCTTCAAAAATCTCCAAACTATGTAGCATAAGTACATAATGTAGATACTATGTATTGAAGGAACTGATACTCTGTAAGTCCATAAAATGTAGAAATGCAAGTGACTGCAACCTAGACGTATGTATTTCTCTTGTTATTTTCAAAAATAATACACAAAAGGGGTACATTCTGTTTGAAACAGGCTGTACTACAGGTATACCAGCCAGCATCCACTGTATTTAAAGTTCCAAGGCATAACTACATAGCATAGGTTCATTCTGTTTGAAACGTTTTTGTCTTGTCGAAGATGAAACGGACAACAACTGGTTTTTTAACTTTCGATCTCGTTAAAAAAATGGCTTAAATCGTCTTAAAACACCATGAAACGGATGAAAATCCAAAACTCATTGGTCCAATGACGAAAAAATTGTAAAGATTCGACGGTTTCGTTAGCTCTATATTCTACCCGAAGGATTTTGTTAGGTTACTGCAATTGTACTGGTTGGGGTTGGAGTGTTGGAGTGTGTGACTTTGTGCCTGGAGCATAGTAAAATCGTTAGTGAAAATAACCGTTTTTGCCGTGCGTAACTAACGCATAACACACAGCGCGAGAATTTGCTTGGGGCGTTGTTTTTTGTTTCGTCTGTCATAGTATCGACAATCGACATTCAACATTTGACACACACTTATGATTATGATCCACTATTTTATTCCTAGCCCCGTGGACGAAAGAAGAAGGTGGTTGAAGAGAATGGAGATTCTTCAACTCCGGCAAAGATTAAAGGAACACCAGGTCCAAAAAAGCGAAGGGTATCGGCAACTGATAAGAAGTCTCCGAAAGTTGCTGCAGTACTCGCAGCTGGAAGCAGCAATCATGTTCAAAGAAAATCCGCGGTGACCAATTTCCTAGACCGCCCTTCTGCATCTGCTCGCGTGGTAATACTTTAGATCGACAATCGACAAGGCCATTCTTGTTTTTGACTAAGTACTAAGTATTAGTATTTCTCTTTTTTAGTCACGCTAATTTATTGGTACTTTGCAGGATTCAACACCGTTGAACATAAACCATGTCAGCCAAACGCTAAAAGACAAGAATATTACTCCATCGGAACTTAAATTCGGGTTTTTGGGGTTGGGTATCATGGGAACTGGCATGGTGAGAAATCTTTTGAATTCTGGACACAAGGTCGTGATTTGGAATCGCTCTCCCGACAAGGTATGTGTACTGTTTCTCTTATCTGGTTATTTCGCTTGGCCAAAAACTTAGGCTTTGCAGTTTCTGGATCTATGTATGTACTTTATAATTTAGTTGTTATTTGTAAGTATTCAGCGGTTCAGCTTTATCATAAATCATTAGCGACCAGCTGATCATTTTCCTATTTTCTGGATTCTAGATATTATATGAATGTGAATGGTACGTGTCATACGTAAGCAATACATGCATTCGATGATTAGATAGGCTTAGGCACAACATCCAGCGTTACGTTAAATAATTTTTACCATTTATTGACTCTGACTAGTATATTACAATATAGGATCGCTTATTTATCTTACAAGAAATAAATACGCACACTGGTGGGATGTTATGAAGGCTCTCGACAAATAATCCTAGCGTGTGTGCTTCCTTCTCACATTTCTGTGTTGTTGTCTCGACCCAACAATATCCCTAGTGTAAGGGAATACCTTTGTTTACTTATAATAGTTAGACTTAGGCAACAATAAATAGTTGAGTACTCTGGGCATAAATATTTACGTAATGTTATTGACTACCTAAAATACGGTAATTACTTATGCATAATTATCTACAATAAGCTAAAGAAATGAGAATATTTGCAAAACTACCGAATATATGTAGTACCAGTAGTATGCATAGGAATAGGACACTTCTGTCTCACATGACCACAACAATTTACGTTGACCTTACGATGCATCGCATCCGAGTTGAGTCATTTAAATTAGAACAGGGTTTACAAACCTGTTTACATAACAAACAAGAAGTAGATTTAAAACTAAAAAGTATTGGATTGCCCTATTATCTCAGCATTAATTTACGTCAGTACTTGAATAACTGCTTTAACAAATATCGAATAAAGTTACTAACATCAATCCTACAATTCGTACTTTCGTGGAATTAATGTTCTTTCAAGATGTAATAGTATAACAGTCATAATTCCGGAAAGTTTTAACAGTTCAATACGGAGATTTTCAATTAATAGGTATAACTATTAATTAAAAGGGCTATGTATAGTAGTATAGTATATTGCCATTACGAGCCTCTTAACTTGCAATTAGCAAGAATTACGTACAGGTTTAAATAACGTAACGACGTCTATTTCATAAATAATTTGGTTTAAATATTAATTCTGTTTTATTTCAAACGAGGATGTCCATAAAGGACACATGTGGTATATTACTACACAATTACAATTTTGAAAAGAGGAAGTACTTTGAATACGTTATTCCTATACAGCATGACCTCAAAAGTCGAGGGAGGGGTGCAGTCTACTACTCCATGTTGATGGAAAAGTTATTCATAATCTTGAATGTTAAGTATTTGAAGCCGAATTTAAGCAATCTCAGTATTGCCGTTAAGACTTGTATGCGCCACAGGCTCTTCATTTTCCTGTCCTATTTCAACCATCTCCACACTGGGTGGAGGTGGGCGGGTAGTACGTTCGACCAATGGAATTGCTAATACATGTATGGTTTCTTCGGGACTTATTAAGAAGAACTCGGGAGGGATTAGCAGTGAGACATGTTCTAGTTTTGATTTTTCGGTTAAGCCTCGGAACTGGAGTTGAGCTGGATCCAGAAGCATACTTTCGGGATGAAGTTCACTCACGTCATCAAGATAAATGGAATCTGTCCTTCCAGCTGCTCCAATACCTCGGCATGTATCAAAATTGAGAGTCTTGGGTAGATTCTCCAAGATTTTGTTTAAGGTTTGAGCTTGCCACTTGTAGGTTTCACGAAGTCTGAGCATTTGATGGGTGCTGAATTTACCAACCCGATTACGTTGAAACACATAGTTTTCTCGCACTTTGCATAGTTGGTGCGTAGAATATGAAGATACACGTCGAATCTGTAAAAAATAAAAATAAAATGAAGCTAGTGTTTGATTTTTAGGGATTGAGGAATTCTTGCAGACGGGAAGGAATTTCTTTTTTGAGGTTTTGACTTACCTGATCGTGGTATTGATCGCGCATGGTATTAATTTGTTGAGCTCCATAGTCTCGAATGTCGGAAAAGTTTTTGGTTTGAGTTGTATAACTGTCCCGAATTCGTTCCAATTGTGAGATGCAATTATCCTTGATTCTCTTGGCCTATTCAAATCAAAAATCTTGTTTTTACTCGTTTTCTGAACATGTAGAGTTTATCTACAATGCAGCCATACCTGCATATTGTAATTTTCCCGTAGCCACTCCAGTTGAGAGTTCTTGTGTTGATCCATATTTTCGAAGAATGCTCGAATCCGGCGTGTCCTGTAGTGGTCACTAATACTTGGACAGTCAATTCCGCATCTGAAATGTTTGAAGGAATATATTATGGTTATTATGGTAATACAACAACCTGCATGATAAGACCTGCCTGAGAAGTTTAAGTAATTTTACCTGTTCAAAACATGGCGAATAAGTTGAACTGTGAGAACTGTAAGTAGGAATCCAAAACTAGTCATCCATCCTACGAGAATACTGAAGAATTTCACTTCTAGAAAAATGGAAGTGTCCATGCCCAAATGTATGTAGTGCGTCACATTTAGGTCGGGATATGTGGCAATACACACGTAAAGTCCAAACTCTTCTAAAGTCAAATTGGAGAGCAGTAAGTTTCCGTTCTTGAGTACACGGAAAAAGGATGCAGGCGAAGATGTAGTCGGATCGTCGTCCATGTATCTCCCTCCAGTCACTAGACGTCGTTTCTTAGGAGTTATCCAGGTAATTACAGGACCATCGGCTCGTTGAGTGTGGCACTGAAGGAGCATGCTCTTCCCTGGTAGCCCGTAATACTTCTTCCGAGTTTTCGTAACTATTGAAGGATTAGAACAGTTGAGACCTTGCCTGAAGCTGGAGAATTGATAGTCAATTTCCTTTGAGTAGCACCAAAGTTGGTTCGTGTTATTGGAACTGTCAATTGAGATCTTAGTGATATCCGTTTTTGCCCAATACTGAACCCATCGATCTTGACAGGTGCACTCCCATTTGTTTCCATGAAGGTAGAGGTGTCGGAGGTGCGGGAGATGTGCGAGCGTCTCCGGAATGGTTCGCATGCGATTGTCCCGAAGATCCAGCGTGTCCACAACCTGAAGAGTGTCAATGAGCTTGTCCATTTCCATGAGGGAGCGCGAAGCAGTGTAGGGATCAAGAAAACTGTCCTTGTGCCAGGCATTAGACATTAGCAGAACCTTCAGCTTAATATTATCCTTGAAGTAGGGCTCAAAGATTTGAATCACATCATTCTGACTCATGTCAATCGTGTGTATGGCAGTGAGTGGAATGAACACTTCCGTGTCAACATACTGAATCAGGTTGTGGCTCACGTTGAGCTTGTGGAGGGCGGCAAGGCCCACGAATACTTCTTCCTGAAGATGTTCGATTCGGTTGTGTGAGAGGTCCAGCACTCGGAGCCTGCTCAGTGGCTGCAGAGCACCCCAGGGAATTGTCTGAATGTGATTACGAGAGAGGTTGAGTGAGTCGAGTGCGTTGAGATGGGCGAAGGAGTCAGGGTTCAGCTCGGCAATTGAGCTGTTGACACATGTGATATGCTTTACTACCGGGGGCAGAGCATTGAGAAGGAGGCGTGAGAGGCCCGGATCACTGTCACACAACGTAAGGCTGTCTAAACTCTCGAGCGAGTATACGTAGGGGAGGCGAGATCGAGCTTCCGCTGGCGGGTAATCCTGGACTTCCGAAAGTACCAAGGCATCACAAATCCGGACTTTTCGAAGGCTCAGCTTTGACGTGCGGAAAAGGGCAGAGGAGAAGAGAAGCACAGGATCCAGGAGCACGTTGTGGAGGCTCAGCTCCACCAAGTTGTTCTCCACGAGTTGAGGAATAATTTTAGGAATCGTGAAGGAGTTGAGTGTGGCATGATTAATGCCCAAGTGTCGGACTCCGTGAGTCAGACTTAGTTTCCGGCGTGGAACCGGGCTGGCAGTCGTTGCTTCTCTTTGACAAGAAATTTTCAAATGTTGATGACCTGGCTCATAGTGACAGAGGCAGATGGGCGGACAGTCAAAGTCCAGCTGTTTCGCGTAGGCTGTCTCTGCATTGGGTGAACTTGCGGAGATAGGAACAGAGGTTGGAGCATTGGTGGTCGGGCCATCGGTGCTTCTCAGTGAAATGGCATCGGTCTGGCTCAGAGTCAAGATCAATATTAGTATACTGTAGTATGGCACGACATTGGCGAGAGCTTTGATGGTCTTGTTCGCTGGGA
The DNA here is from genome assembly GCA_034693865.1 of Ceratophysella sigillata. NCBI lineage: Eukaryota > Metazoa > Arthropoda > Collembola > Poduromorpha > Hypogastruridae > Ceratophysella > Ceratophysella sigillata. The sequence continues at coordinate 12,754 of JAQFXY010000693.1, read as the reverse complement.
ATGAAAGAGATTTCATTCTTCTACACTCCGTGAGAACGTGTGGCTGTTCTTTCTCGCCAATCGGCTGCATTTGCTCGTCACATAGTCTGTCGTAAAACCAAAAAAGCCAATTCATTCAATGCATTGTTAAACGTGTACTTATAGAATAAAATCAAAGAGTTGACAACCATGCACTTGACGAGCGGAGCAAAAAGTACAATGAACCGGACAGTATTGTATCTGCAGTAGTAATTAATAGTTGATATTTGATCACTAGAGATATTAGGTCAATCTTTTCTTGTAATTATTCCCCATTGCCATACACTTTGCACACACGAACAGAACTTGGCAGCTGTGTATTCTAAAATTGGAGATGGAAACATTTTTAACGACTTGGAACAACCTCCAAATGACACTATAGACATATATCATAAGTATGCAACTGCAGCAGTTTTCCAAGCACGGGGTGTATCTGTGTAAGCCTTTCTTGATTCACACCTTTCTTTTTCTTCACTACCTACGTTTTTACTATTCAAACTTACTTATTTTCTCTGACTTTTGGGTTTATGTAGAGCTATTTTGGATTGGTTAAATGCGGAGAAACCTCGACACTTTCAAGTGGTAAAGAATCAGCTTTTATGGTTATGATATGCCTATGCACCTTGTGCGTTGTTATGCTACTTACTTTGAACGTTGTAGGTAATCAATATTTCTATTATCTTTTCATCGTCGTCGCAACCCGGTAAAGTAAACCATAAAAGTCCTGCCACTTACATCTTAATATCTGTGTAATGAGGTGTTCGTTGCTCTTGGAATCATAATACGGTACTAAATCCATGCATTATTTATAATGGCTCATGCTTTTAGATCTCCATACATTTATTGCCAATTATTCTTCGTGGTGTTGCTAAAGCTATTCTAGTGCTCTTGCATGTACCATTATTGAGTAATACTCCGTCTGTGCCAACAGCAGCAGGTGAAGTTTCCACCTCGTCGCGTGGAGTTCGAACTGTCTTATCTAATCATTATTATGCGCACTCATTGTAATACGCCTAAAAAACATGAAATTGCCTAATGCGAGATCGTAGAAAACTAAACCCATGCTTTCAGCATGCAAGCTCTCAACTCTCAAGGCTTTACTGTTTGCTACTGGTTTTGCTCTCTATGCCTATGTCTATACTAATGAAAATGGATCATAGTAATGATGCATTAATAGTACATGCCATGCTGTAGCTTGTAGTTAGGTACCTTGGCTTGGGCTTCTGCTTCTATTGTAGATTAATTACAAATATGAGATTTTGTGGGAATTTCCGCGCACATCTAGCTCTAGAGATGGTGCACGATAATGGCCGACTACAGAGAATCTGAGCTCAATTAATATGAAATGAAGTATGACGTATGTACGAAGTGAATAGCGAGTTCAAGGAGCAATTATTATATTCAAATCAACAACTGATTATCCTAGGCAGATGTATGAATATGAATATGTTTCTATCTTGAGTTTACGATTGAGTAATATTATTGTGATTTGTTATTAATATTTATCAGCGGATTAACAATACGAATGAGATTATTAGCTTCCACCACTTCGTTCCAAGTTCCGACAGGTACCGATGTCTATGTATTATGCATCTACACCTAGTTTTGACGATTACGTAAGAGGCTGAAGTTTTACATTTTACATCCTGAACTTTAAATTCCTGGTCACTCCTGGACTTTTGACTAGCCTAAACTCAGCATGACATAGCCATTTCCTCGTCACGTTGTACTGTAGCATATTTCCTTTCATCAAGGATCAAAGTCAAGTCATAAGTCCAAGTTACTCAATTGGATCGTTTATCAGAAATAACCTGTCACTGTCAAACTTTGTACTTACATTACACATTACATTGGCAAACTTAAAACTACTAAATTGTCAACTCAGCACTTGAGCCTAGAGCTTCAGCTTAGCCTCAGCTTAAATGAAAATTTTAAGTAACTCAGTTGTGGATTGAACACGTTCAACGTTATGCTAACTTCGTATCGCCCCACATGCACTGCTATTCACTTAATTGGACGCACAGTAAGCGGCCTGACCCGGGTTTCTATGATCTGTTCTGTTGGCTGTAATCCTAGAGTATGTATGCATGACTGGAGGCAAATGTATATATGTAGAAAGTGGTAGTATGACGTATGACAGATGAGAGGTCTTACCACAGAAATTGAGATCCAAGTGAGTGTATTTTGTATTAAAGTGGTGAAAGAAAGGTCAATTGGGTCACTCCATGGTCATGTGGATGTGGACTAGAAGGGATGCTTGTAGTTCACCTAAGTTGCAAGTACTCGTGTTCTGACCCTGGGACTTATTAAAGAAGAAGGAAAATAATTTGTGCTTGTTCAGTTCTCCGTCTGAGAAACTTCTGGCTGCTGCTGGGTTGAGAGAAGACGGAGCGAGGGAGCTCTGCGCCTGGGCCGCTCAATAAAGACACGATCCATCCGTTCCAACTTCCAACTCCTTGAGCAGCAGCCCTCCAAACAAAGTGCATACATAGGGAAAACACAATAGTTGTAGTCCGGTATACTGCATAGCACCATAGCAGCATAGCAGGACAAGCAGCTACACTGTCAATCCATTCTGCTCTTTGCTTTTGGGGAGATTTGGGGTGTTCGGTAGGAGCGGAAACCTTTCCCTGGGTCCTCCGCTTTTCCCATTCACGCAACGCAATCCTCCTTTTTGTCAGGATTTGGTGTATTTACGCGCCTATTTCAACGCTACTTGACATAGGACCCTCTGACCTTCACGGAGGCCACTGGAGATGTATCTATGTACGTACATATGTAGTGTTAAGGCTTTGTCTCGGATTGAGCGATGACAAGGACAGAACAGAACACCGAATTACTGCTTTATAAGCAAAGGATTAAATGTTTATGATTTTTTTAAATATGCGTAATTGTCAGACTATGGGTGTGTATTTACTAAAAAAAGACCGAGATGTGTGATATTCCAAAAAACAGCGAAATATAGTTTATGTTACATTCCGGGCATGTAAAAAAAGTATTTACTGACTTAAAATCTGAAACATTTATTTATACACCATTCCACAAAGGTTTTACACGTCGCTAGAACGGATAAATCGAAGATCTCAATCTCAGCCTATTTCATTAAAAATTAAAAAGTTACAAAAAATAAAAAGATAAAAATAAAATAAAATCCAGGTTGGTAATTATGCCCTTGGACTGTGGAATGGAATCAATTGGAAATTGGAATAAGTAGCTAATACTTTTTTTTAGTTTTACATTTAGGTTTTAGGCTTAGTTTTAGTTTAGTTTTTTTAAAGTTAATTTAGTTGATTTATAGCCGGGCCTTGAATTTGTGTATCATAATCATAAATCATAGTGCTGTAAAGCAAGCTTTAAGGCTCGTTAGACTGACTGTCAACTGGCACTAATAGGGATTGCTGACTAGAGAATCTATGTATCTATGCCTGTATTACTAATGGAATTATGTACATATGGTACTCACTTAATATAGTTTATACTCAGAGCATAATTAATTAGAATTCGGAGCTGACTAAAATTTATGCTGTGACACTTGCATTATTAGTACCTCTTTACCCACGCTTTTATATTTTAAGACTCATTAACATCTGCACATACGTAAAGTCAACCGAAATATTTATACTGTAGGAAATTGATTGATGACATTTTGAAGTATAATATTATAGGATGGCAGGAAGGAATGTGTATGTTTTTCATTAAGTGCCTAGTGCTTGCGCTTAATTGTATGCATTTATGCAGTGGAGCAAATATTCCAAATTGACAGTGTTTGGGAAGCTAAACCGAGTTAAATATTTACTTTTGTTTTGTTGCAGTGCAAAGACTTTCTGGCAGTTGGTGCGGAACAAGGTATGACGCCGTCAGACGTCATTCAAACGGCTGATATCACATTTGCATGTGTCTCAGATCCGCAAGCAGCAAAGGACGTAAGTAGAATTCCTGCTATATTGAAATTCTTAAATGAAAGTGGCTGATCGTTAATAGAATCATTATATCTGTCTCACAGATGGTCTTCGGCAACTGTGGAGTTCTGCAAGAGATGACCGCCGCTAAGGGTTATGTTGAAATGACAGGCACCGACTCAGAGACCTCATCTGACATCGCAGAAGCCATTGGATCTAAAGGTGGACGATACCTCGAGGCTCAAGTGCAGGGCAGCAAAACTGAGTCCGAAGAAGGTAAGTTACATTGTCATCCATTTGAATATTTTAGTCTTGAAAGATATTTCCAATTCGACTGTATTTGTATATCAGGAACATTGGTCATTCTCGCGGCCGGGGACAGATCTCTTTATGCAGACTGTCAATCGCCCTTCAATGCTATTGGAAAACATTCGTTCTTTCTCGGTAACACATTATGATTATCAACATAGTTTTAGTTAGCTGTTCCTAAGCTTGTTCCGAGGGACATGATAACACTATTTCAAAATAATTTGCAGGGGGTGTTGGAAATGCATCCAAGATGAACTTGGTTCTCCAGTTAATTGCTGGAGTGACACTCTCGGGATTGGCAGAGGGAATGGCTTTAGCCGATCGAGCTGGTCTGCAGCAGAAGGACGTGTTGGAGATCTTAGGCTTGACTACCCTTAACTGCAGTCTCCTTGCTGAGAAAGGCCATGGTTAGTACACATACATGGATTTTCTGAAATTTTTCCGCCATGTTACTCGATCTTTAGTTCAGATTGTAATTTGATTTGTTTTTGTAGCGATTATTGATGGAAACTTTCCTACACACCAGCCTCTACAACACATGCAGAAGGATTTGAATTTAGCACTGGGAATGGGTCATCAACTCGAACAGCCGCTTCCTTTGGCGGCTTCGGCTAATGAAGTATTCAAACACGCCAAACGCCTTGGGTATGGAGAACACGATGTCGCGGCCGTGTATATTCGTGCACGGTTCTAGCTTCCATAGGGCCCTCCTCGAACATATTCGTTTCTTTCTTCAAATCCGTTTTAAACACCTCCAAATATCTGCTTACCACTATGAGTAGCTGTAACTGTGAAAAGAACAAGCAGTGTTTGCTGTATTCTATCAAGTAACTCTGTAGGTAGTTCTAACCGGACATGTTAGCATGGAATTAATAGCCTAACTCTTTGATATCATTTGGGGTTGCTATGAACTTAGATCAGAAAACACTTTTTCCAATTCTTAATTTCCTAATTGATGCTGTTTATGTTCCAAGATTAAATGTTTTTTAAAAAATTGTCAATGGTTTTATTAATTGTCCGACAATGTTACACCACTCTCCGATTGGTACACAAGATTTTGGTATTTGACGAAATACTGGGAGGGTTAAAATAACAGTTCAGTGTTGTCTATTTTTCAAGATGTTTATCCCATAATCCCATACTTTCTGCAATTCGTCATGCCCTCCTGTTTGTTCCAGCTAAGGTACATCAAGAATGATAATGTGCTTTCGTTAGAAACAAACAATAAATAAAGGGGGTGCATACTGTACTACACAATTTCCATTATTAGATGTCTGTCTGTAGGTTACTTGGTTTCAATGTTTTAGATTTTCACAAATCATGTAGTGAATCAAATTCCACGTTGCTGCTGCATCGGTCAGCCTCAATGTATTTTTGTGTGTGTTGAGGAAGTATGTTTGTTGGGAAGAGTTCACAATCAACTTCCGACGCTGACTTTACAGCAGTGCATCTGAATTCAGTTGTATGGAGTTATCATTGGATTTATGTTATCCCTGCTAATTTGGGAAGTAAAATTAGTTACTTGTTAAGTTTAAAAGAGAAATGACGTGAGCAAGAATGCCCTTGGAATTGCAAAATTAATTGTTTAAATACAAATTAGCATAGATAATTAAGAGATTTGTGGTGATCATCTTGGATCGTTTTTTTTGTAAGAAAGCTAATTAGTTATGGAGACCAGATTATTATAACTCAAATTGTTTCTCAGTTTCATATGTGTATTGAAATCAGACAACGAGGCGCTCTGGTTGAAATTTTGAATGCGTGTGTTCTTTTGAATTGATAATGGCTGGTGTATTTATTTCTTTAATCGTTAGAATGGTATAAATACTAACAAAAATGAATTGTAAGTTAAAAAACAACTGCTGTGACACCGGAATGGGACAGATGTAAAGCTGGAAACTATTATTCTAAACCACAGATTTAAAATACCAGCCGGAGCCTTCGAAATTCTTAGTTTGTATTTTTTTAGTGGACAACTCAGATGTTCCGTTTCAATGTATTCAAAGGGGTTGTCATAATATTATTATTGTTACTTTAATTTTATGAATTTAAACTTTTTATTTGTAACATCACTGTACCACTGTCCAACACATTGCTCTTCTGTGTCAGAATTCCCACATACACTTATTTTCTATGTAAACTTTTGTGGGGTAGATTATTTAACTAAAGAGTATAACTTAAAGAGTATATACATATAATTCATGTATTCAAACCATTCTATACATACAAAACTTTTTTTCGCTGATTATATCCATTTGTTCTGCTGTGAGAGGGAATAATCTGTTAGTAGGTTGATAGTTAAATATAGATATTGGTTCGTAAATAAAATGAATGAATGGTTGGCCTCGGATAATTCGTTGTTACACAGCAGCTCTCTGTACGAACCTTGGCATTTACGTTACGCACATGTCATATGCGCCACAACAATATGCGCCGCAGCAATATGTGCCACGTCAATATTCACCATACTTCATATGCGCCACACGTCAAATATGCCACATACAGATACAATATGCGCCTTTCAATTTCTCAAAATTGCTATTTATAGAATTTAAGTTTGTTTTATTATGTAAAAGCTCAGGTTAGTTTGAATTGATTTTCGTGTTTTAGTCATTCAACAGTTTGTTCTATTTACGTTTGCATTATCATATACCAAACATTGTCTGGATTTGGCGGACTTGATTTTTAGAATTTTGAGTTGACTTCATATAATTTGGAGGAATTCTAAGCGTACCTTTTTTTTACATTTTTACATTTACATATTTTTAAGACACTACGTTGGTCTGCCTTACCTCAACCATACTCTTTATGCAGTACCTACATAGGTATACATAGTTATACTGTAGTAAGCATTAAACTAAACTCATTGAAACTTAAACAATTGGATTTTTATTTTGGCTCATATTGTATTTGGCGTATTTGACGTATGGCGCATATTACGTGCTTCCAAAAGTTTAAAGTGCCATAAGTATTATTGACGGTAAACTAGCATTTCATAGACTAGTTTCACTGATTCTGGCTAGGCTCGTTTTTCGAAAATCTTTCGCTGGCAATTACTTTAATTCTAGTTTGGCTAACTTAACTTAGGTTCTTCCGAATACCTAGTCCGTGTTTACTTCATGTTCTCTAAATCCTCGCTCATTCCTCTGATTAGCTCAACTTGGACTACAATTATTTTAAATGGCAAGCTGATCTAGGTCAACGGGGAGATGTCCGTTTATAATCAATAATATACAAGGCGATGTTGAATTGATGTGGAACCATGAAGTGGTAAATCCGCTCGCATATGGGCAGATGTGTGTTGTAGGTTCGTCCGCTTTTACTCCAAGAATACCTCAACCTTAATAAAAATGACGTGGACAAGATTTCAGGACATGTATTTTATATACAAGAATTCTTGTACTTATCGTTGCGCTAGAAGCATTTAAATATGTTGATGATGTTCCGATGTTTTACCTGGATCTTGGATATAGTTATTCATTCGATGTTGGTAATTCAAGAGAAAATTGGTTAAATTCCGGACATGAATATGGCATGAGATTGATATGAATTAATAAAATTGATGTTAAGGAAGAGGTTCGTTGTGAGCTAATGCGCCTTATAACTGAGTTTTTACAGGATACAAGAAGTATGAGCCGCTAGCCGCTCGCCAGGCTTAACCACACTTGAACCTAGAATATTGCCAGATACGTCGTTGGAAATTGGAAAGCTTTCTAATTTCGAATACTATACTCTCGCTAACTCGATAAGCGTGAATACTTGTTCACTTTCAACTTGAATCATAGAGTCTCAAATGATTTATGCGAAGGGGTGGGGATTTGCCCAGAGGTGAACACTGTCTTACAATATATATTTTGAACGTCGAATATGAAGCTCGATGCTTAGTCGAATTCTGTGGATTTCAGAAAATTTAACTAATCCACTCTCAAATGATCCGTTCGAAGAACAAGAAAATTTTGAACTTTGAGTCAAAGTACTTCTCAATTGGAAATTAATTGACGGCACAAATATTAGTTTGCTGTTCACATGCACTTTTCTGATCAATGGTTACAATTTCCTAAAAGTCTCCTACTTTGTATCTTGTAAAACTAAAAAATCAGACGTGAGCAAATGCTCAATTTTGCGACACTGTCAAAACTATGGTTATTACCCGATCCCGATACTTCTTTCTCTCGGTATATAGTGTATTCATTCGGTATAAGAATGCTATTCATCGGGTAAAATCAGCACTTTTACCGGTATGTTTATTCTTAAGCCTATTTAATGCTCCACATATTCTATTGAATTAACAGAAAAGTTGTAGTTGTATAACAGAATAGCAATATGCTAAATACGGATCCATGTCATAGCGGCCAAAACAATAGAGGCCAAGCCAATAGAGGCAAAGTCAATAGAGGCCAATGTAATAGAAGCCAACATGCAAAAGCGGCCAACTACAGTTGAGGCCAACTACAATTAAGGCCAAAGCGAAAAGACGAGAAAGAAATATTAAGACTCGGTACCGTTTTAAGGTAAAATCACGTTAATAAATTAAGTAGTATAATTATTTTATTCAACAAACTATTGGCAGCGTGTTATTTTTAACGTAATTATATTCATAAAATATTGTTATAAACAAACTATATATTCAAATTTTCAATACAATTGCTATGTTTATCAGTATAAGTGTTTTAATCTGTTCCTATGCATTTCTCAAGCTGCAATCTTATAGTGCAATATGTTATCGTTATCAGGAAAGCAACTGGAAATCAAGTAAATGATAAGAAACGAAGCTGTTGAGACATTGTCTACTATGAATACGCATTCTCATCTGAAAATTTCGCTGGACGTTCTGCTCACCGAATGCTGTGAGCTGTGACTGAGTCTTCTTAACATTTTAAACAATTTTAGTTGGCCTCTATTGGATTGGCCTCAATTGTAGTTGGCCGCTATTGCATGTTGGCTTCTTTTCATTGACCTCTATTGACTTGGCCTCTATTGGCTTGGCCTCTTTTGTTTTGGCCGCTATGACGTGCTACCGCTAAATACATACCACAGGAATGCTGTTTGCTAATCAAGTACTGCCTTGACCAACTATTGACACCCTTGGCATCTTGTATATAACTTAAACACTCATCGACATTACATACCTCAAAATTGAAGCTAATTTCATTGTGGAACTTTTGGAATAGTAACATTTGGCAATCGCTTGGAGAAGCGGGCGTTTCATAGCCCAAGGAAGAGAAAATTCTACAGCCTTCTACCCGATCCGTAGCCAGTACGAACCTAATCAAAGAAATAAGAACTCACGGTCTCGACGGAATTAATGAATTGTTATCAAAACCTGAATCTAAGAAGGGGGAACCTGTTGTGCACTAGCATAATGGCGAGCCTTGATTCCCAATCCCATTGTGCCTGTGCAGAAAGAGATTTCGCAGCAAAGCCTGGTTGAGCTCGGGGCCTTGGGAAGCAGAGAAGCATTGTTGTTGGGCCCTCAGGATTGTAGCCCAAGTTGTGATGCATAATGAAGTGAGAGATCGGTTTAGATTCCCGGAGTGATCCTGGAGACGGGGTGGAAAAAGGTTGGGCAAGGAGGGTCGAGGAGGATCAGCGTCTCCGCAGGACACCTTTGATTCCCGACTAAGTTGCTCAATGGGCTCAAAGGAAGGACTACAGGTGAGTTTTTGTTGGGCGAGAAAAGGAAAAATCAGTCCGTTTCTGACAGAATCAGCGTGGCACTCCCATTGTCTCAGCCTCATAATGCCTCAATATCTGTCTTCCTGTGTGTGAACTTTCTTCAAATGAACTCAAAGAGCCGGGTTGACAAAAGGAGTCCCAAATCCCTTTTGTGGCTCAATGTACGGAGCCACGGGGAGACGGAAGTAATTGTAGCGTCGGTTTCCTTAATTGTGGCTTCCAATCCCTCCGTTCCTCAGCACAAGAATCAACCCCCTTCAATACGTATCACTCCGTCCAGTCCTCCCTTCATCAACCCACTTTCTTCCCCATCAAGAGGAATCAAATGCCTGCTGCGTCTCAGCTACTTTTTATGGCCGCTTACATGGGAAAGTTGGGATTGTTATTTGGACAGAAGAAAACCTCCAAGTCTCACCACTGCTAATTCCCAGTTTCCCAGGACCCCGTTTCAGAAGGCAGAATTTAGGGAAGGAAAACGGATTCAACGAGCCTGTAATTTCCTCGTTAGGATACGTACACCTTTATTTAAAAACCGGGATTGAGCTCCATGCCAGCCTTCAGCCTTGCCAAATGGGAAACGCTATGCTTAGTATTCAACTGATTCACTTGGGACTCAAAAGTTTTAATTCGATTAGGTCTAAAACATGTATCTAAACCTTGGATTCTTAATTTTTGGAATTTAATTGAGTTAAGGAATCCAAAGTTAAGTTCCTAAGGGAAACTCATAATTGAGTTCCGTATTTCGCATTGGTTCATTTCTGACCTTTCCAAACTGACCGCTTCATAAATTAGGTTTGCATTGAAGCATCTTAGCCTCACAATACTTCTTATGAATTTTTATCCTGGTTCTAACCCGGTTATCTGCAATCAAGCATTCTTCTTAATTACCAAGCTAAAGAATTTTCCTAAATATTCATATTTTTAAACAAAGCTTAGCTTGATTGTAGAAACACGTACAGAAAACGCTATTCGTACTGTAAAACGCAAAAGATAGTAAGCCTTGACTCTGAGCACCTGCTGCAGATTGTGCAAATGGAAATAGGATTATTCGGTATGCAGAACCGGAGGGACAGAGAGAAGGTACCTACGGGTATTTGTATATTTCGCAATGATGATTATGATGATGGCTGTTGGAATAAAACTGGCGGAGAGATTTTCCAGTTGACTCACCTCAAGTTTCACGACATGACCACTACTGCTGCTTTTTCCCAAAGAAGCTATAGAAAAAAATCTAGGTACTCACCTTGTGCCAGCCAGACTCTCCAAAAACGAGAATAGTCGAGAGTAAGTGTGTAGAACAGCGTATGCAGCTCAACTTTTCCCCAGTTAGTTGTGAATAGAAGAAGAGAAAAGTGAGACATAGGAAATATAATAATTCTAACCAAACATAGTCATTCTGTGGAAGAATTTAATGATTTCAATTTCCAACAAGCAGAGAAACGAGAGAAAGAGAGTTTTTTTTCTCAATAAACCATTTCAATACTTTTTTTGGAACATAAGGCCAAGGCCTGGCTAACCGGCAGGATTTTATGCATTGACTCATTTGAACAGTGGGAGCATGTATGGGCTGTAAGTAAACCTGGCCTGGCGTCTGGCTCCATGTATGCATGCACCTTATTGAAAGTCCTACTATGAGATTGGAAAAGGTTTGCATACCACGGGGCTTCATCCACGATTATTTCGCCTCGTCTACTTCTTTCAATCTCCTCAACGTTTTTCCCCCCTTAGCCCCACACACAAGTCTGGTAGAGACTCCGGGACTAACAGTGGACAAATACTTTAAAATTACCACAAATGACACGAAGATAACCTGCTGCTAGCTCTCTGCGTATAATTTAATTGTCCCAGCACAATGGACCCAATCAGGCTCACCGGCATTATACGCTCTCTATTTGGGCTCTCGACGGAGTTTTAACTAGGTTGGACGTTAAGCGTTAAACTACTCTCTCCTGCCTCTTTGTTCAGACCGGGATTAAGCTCTCAAATTCGGATTGAGTGGTGCAGAGTAGGAACGACCTATTGTGAATCAAATGCCTTTCCAATTATGAGAAGTGCCAATGACTTTCCCTAATATGTGAAGCATTAATTTGAAGTTTGGAGTTGTAAACACACTCAAATATTCTTGAATGATAAATATTCGAAGCACACTCGGTTTTCTAGCTCCTTAATTAGTGAAAACAAACTTTTATTTTAATGAGTTCGTCCTGTCGTAATTACTTATACCACGAAACTCCATGTCCCTCCTCTTCTTTGTTATTTTTATTTACTTAAAATGTTAGGGGTAATCGTTATGAAAACGAAGGGATTTTTAATTTTTTGTAAAATCTCGGATCAGAAACCAAATATATAATAATGTTAAAATTAATTTGAAAACTAGCTGCGACAAGTCGTAGAAATCATTGTCTCTCAAGTATCTCATCAAGTATTTCAATTCATTGAAAACATTAGATAATATTCTTAAAACTCTCTAATGCTTAACTTGCAGTAAAATTTAGAAAACGAGCAAAAAAAAACTGATATTCCAATAATACCATTCAAAGTTGCGACCATCTTCATTGAGCCTAATTCATGGCATACAATAAGCTAATACGTGTTGTACAGCAAACAAAAAAAAATCACAACTGCCATTGACTTCTAGAATTGTATTGGAGCTTATCTAGGACTAGCTGAAAGCCCGTCCTACGGACAGGAAATTAAGTACAATTAATTCTCAAAACCATGCAAAACTGAGCCGTGAACTGAACTAACACGTGTTTCCCTTTCATATCAAACCCCAATAATACCCGTGATCTTAACTAACCCGTGTTTCCTTTCCCCATCAAATCCCAATAATACCCGTCAACTAAGTTAAC
>JAQFXY010000692.1:0-18968 GCA_034693865.1 Ceratophysella sigillata | reverse complement strand
TATGTACTTTCCGCGCAAGTTGTAACCAGTTCAGTAACACTAATCAGTGCTTGGCACTGATTCTTGGGCCAGCTAGTTTGTTATTACCAGAGTAATAGCTGAAATATACCTACGCACTATGTAGTAAAATCCGGACAAAGTACCAGTATTATTAGAAGCTTCCAGCAGGGTATGAGGCTATAAGCGAGACGGCACGCCAACATAGAGGATGACATGGCAACTGGAAACCTGTTCGTGCTCATTTTAATTCACAGTTTTATTCTGGTGACTTGCTCTGGGAACAATAACACCCTGATGCCTCCTACCACGACAGCTGAAGAGCATGCTGGAGTGTGTATCGAAAGTCCCCTGCCTACCTGCCTTTTATGTATTTACATAGTCCACTCAGGCTCACTGGCCTACTTGAATGCGTGAGAAGACGCTTGAGTTAATTTAATTAGCATGAATTGGAATCAATATCCAGCAGGTACGCAAAACAAACAATAGGGCTCCAAGCTATAATTTAGAAGGAATTGGCTGCTTCCTAGCACGCAGCATCACATTCCGTTCTACCATTATATCCACTATCTACATACACACATTTTAACATGCATTTAAATTAAAATCACGAGGCACAGGAGAGGACAGGCAGGCTAGGTGGTTCATAAGACATTTCTCGAGAGTTCAACGGCATTATCCATGCTGATTTGCTTACGGTAGTACTCTAATGTATGGCACAAGGATTAGGATAAATGTATGTGATGAGTTGCCGTTGTGAAACATTTTATTTTCCATAATCAGCACGTATCCAAATTGTATTTTCAGTAAATTCAGCAATTTCTTACTGTTTTAGCCTATGAAAATGTTCATTATGCCATCCTGCAACAACGCAGAGCTGCACGCCACCATTGACCAAACGCCTAGCGAGGAAGCCGTACTTGCAGCATTTCTCATAACTGCCTTCTGCGGTGGTGCATCAAAAAAGATTGCAAGCGAGGCTATAAGTAAGTAGCATCATTGGGAATCACTGTGAAGCACTGAACTTAGATTGAAAACCTATTTCATGCATATAATTTGCATTGCATTATTATGAAGCGCGTTAATTTGTTACAAATTCTAAACATGTTTGTTGTTCAATACACTCATTCCTGTTTCAATTGCCACGGCAGAAGCTATTTTTCACCTTGAACCTTAGCGTTGTTTACTAAAAATCTATACAGGAAACACGGCACCGGAAGCATAGAAGCGTAGAATGATATGTTCCTAACATTCAGCCGTTTTTCCTCCAGGAACGTTGGAATAATGCAGAGAGCTGCGAGCAGCTCTGTATTGCGCTATGTAGATAAGTATGCTTGTTCGCTCTAGTCCCCATTGCATAATATTATATAAAAATTTCCTTAAGATTAGATATATATTTTGGGCTAATTTTAGTATTATTTATGTGATGGTAGAGAGAGACTAAGGAGAGGGAGAGTGCGTGGACTTAGCTCTGCACTCTGCCCAAATGAATGCATCTTTTATTTTTATCTCTAATTTATTCATCTGTGAGAACTAGGGCCTGCTCCTGCCTCCACTGCACTCTGTCTCCACTGCCTGGGACGGATTAGTGAGTAGTTAGTTGTGAACAAGTGAGGACTTGCTTCCATTTCTCTGCTTTCTTACTTGGCTTCCTCGCTTCCACACAAACTTTTTGTTATTTTTAAAAGTAGGAAAGCGACAGAAGAGCTCAACTTGTACAAGAAGCTGTTAGTACTCAAATTATTACTTGTGCTGATTCAGAAACTTTTTAATAAAGTGTTACATAAGAAAGTTGGATCGAGCAGCAGGAGTCCACGTGCTTGTCAGGGAAAGGAAAAACCCGACTTTCTCAAATTAAACTCGGAGCTGGGCTTAATTCAAGGTATGTATATCATCAACTTTTCTCCTATTCTGACTTGTGGCAGGTGAAGGTGGAACGGGTCTCAAGGTTGTGGAAAACACCTTCATCCGCTCATTTACATTCCCATATGCTAAGTTATGCACTCTTTCTGCTCAGAGCACCAAGCCCGGCTTGAACTTGAACTCGGGTGTGGGAGAGGTTATTGGGATGGCCTTTCCCCAAGCGGGCCTGCAGTCACGGCGCCAGCCCGGCCTGCATTTCTCGGTTCGTGTAGAGAGTGGAACCGCAGGAGGAATACGCCCAGAAATCTTGTCTTGCTCGTAAATCGAATATTCAGTGATATGAGAGAGGGAGTCAGAGAAACGGAACCTTTTATTGCTTTATTTCTTGTTTCTAAAATACTCAAATTATACTGACAAACTTTTTGAAAGTTTACTCAAAATGTATACATATTATTGTAGTGCAGAAGTCAAATGGGGAATATTAGATCTTGGGTGCTCTCAATGGGGCGGTAGTGGGCAGGGCGTAGGAAGATGGGGAAAAATATATAGAACTTACAAGTTGACTTGACTGGTTTATGAATATTTAGTTATGGAAAGGAAGACGAAAGTTATTTTTTCTTTATCTATCTTCCTTATTGCTCCTGCTCTATGTACAACTCTAGAATTTGAGCTGAGACCTATTGGAGCTTCATGCTTCTTGGGACAACAGGAATTCTAATTTATCAATTTGCGTAATACTCCGTCTGCTTCCTTTCTTCTATTTGACATTTACTACAAATGTCTAGAAAATAATAATTTGGAATACTCTCGAAGTTGCTTCTCTTTTCAATTCTCAACTTTTCCAAAATTTACTATTCTCTTCTAATGTATGTATCTCGGCTGATTTCTTAGTTTCGTGATGGGATCATTCTGGATATTTCATGCATAGGCAGACGACAGGAGGGCATATGGACGTGGATCTTCTGTTGCTCAAATAATTAGGTCATGACTAGAACATGTCATAACCTGACAAGCATAATGGGATCAAAGAATTGTCTACAAATGTAAATATTTGGCTTAATGTGCTTAGGAAAAGCTTGACAAGTCAAGCGAGTCCCGTGTTAAATAATAATTAGTAATAACAGCCGTCTGTTCTCTGTATTATTTTATTCAGTAGGTTCTAGGTATTATGCACTTGTGTGGATTGCACAAGGAATACATTCAACTCTCATTATATCCATCCATAATCCATAATGCATGCATGCATGTTATTATTACTCAAAACGTATTTGTAGAGAGTTTTGGCCTCCTGGCTCTCCGTTGCTGCGAAAAGGCTCAGTTCGCAATGTGTATTAATTAATTTTGGTTTTATTAGCCATTATATTGGTGTTGCGTTGGATGGATGGATTACTCTCGGATTTTCATTAAATTCCTTTTGATTCATTATTATTGGAGTGGATGGATGACAACATGAGCTTTTGTCTCGCCTAATCCAGCCTAGCGTGGAGGGATCTCGATTCTGGTCTGCTCTGCGGGTGTGCAGAAATAAGTATGTTCTCTGTATAGGAAATAGGAATACATTAGAGCCAGGCTTGGTTGATTATTGCCAAATAAGAACAACGCGTGTGTCTCTTCTACCTTACTACTATCCTTTGTCATTTCCTCCATTGACATCACAAACTCTCACTTTCTCCTTTTTCTATATAAGATTAGATCTTTTTTTTCTGTTTTTGGTTCGATACTCATTTTGTGGAGAGCTGAGCTATGTATGCCCTGGCATTTCTTATGCACAGAGGCCTTGTATTTATTAGTGGAATAGACTACATGTATCATTCATTCACCCCTGACTCACTTTGCGTCTCTTTCCTATTTTTCTACTCTTTCATCATCCATCACCATACAATCCAATAAACAATACTGTGTGGGTGTACATGTGCCATTATAGCTATTTTCGTGAAATGAGCTGCAGAGATCCTCAGCGAATCCCTCTTGCCATATTTACATTTACTCTTGAGCCAGGAGCCAGGCGTTTCCAACGCAACGGGGTAGCTAATAACATGGGACGGCGATAAGTTTCTACGAAAATTCTCACCTTTGACCTCAAGTTGTAAATTGTGTTACGATTACGTTCAGTTTGCTTGGGCTAGTTAAGATTTCGCATCATTAATCTGCATTTTCAGCAAAGTTATAGGTTAGGTTTGCCAAATATTTTAGTCAAACTTATACCAGGGGGATTTTCTGGGGAAATTTTTCGATGTAACATTTTGGATTGAGCTTTTCATAGCGAACTTTTTCATAGAACCACTAGTACAGTAAGTAATAGAAGTCGAGTTTGGCTCACAAGTTTTATGAATTTAACTAAAAGTCCCACTTGCCACAAAAAGCTCTATGTATATTAGCTAATGCGCAGCTTTTTACATCATGGTCCGATCTTTTGTCGATAGACCAAGGATGAGCCTAACGTGGACAAATTAAAACATCTAAGGCTAATTAATATTTAGCATCTCATTTGGAGACGCATAGCCGGTGGTTCTGGATGAAGACGATAACAAATCGTGGCCAGAATGAGTCCTGAAGTTCCATAGAGAAAGATTTGAGTGAAGCTAATTAGATTTGTCCCTCTGCACTAGTGACTCAACTGACTGAGGAGTTGGCTCAAGTGAGAAGGTAGCTGGGTGATTTTGGCGAGTCGAGTTGTGAATTGCGAGGTTGTTGAGGAGGCAGAGGAAGGAAGTTCAGTAGTTTAGTAGGAGAAGGTAGACTCCGTTAGCCCGAGGATTATTTTTATATTACATTAACTTCCACTCATTCTTGCCTACCTACGTGAAAGTGGGATGCTCAAGACATGGGTTTGCTTATTTTGCAAGATTTTTTCTTATAGGAAATGTGTCCTCTTCCATTTTTTCCCTATCTCTTTTCCTCTGGGTACGAGCCCAGTGACAACTCCAAATGATATTCTGTCCCTGACGAGCTCCTTGAGGCAATTTTCTTTACGTTTCAGCTAAATACCTCTCACATTATATTATTATTCTATTATCCACATCACATTTCCCAATTCTGATGGCTCGAGGACTCGGCTGCCTATAACTATATACTCCGCTCCCTCTATTAATATTATCTCTCCTTGCCTTCTTGGAGATTCCTCAGATGCTGAGCTCGTATTTTTACTCCTCGCAGAAGGACCGTGTTCTAGTTAGGCCTTTAATTAGCCTTGCATATTTAAGTTCAGACTGTCGATTTTTATAATGGCATACTATATTCAATTACTAGGGCTTTAAGCTTCAAGCACATTTATGCATAAGGATTGAGAAATATGGGCACTGACAGCAGAGGAGACTAAACTTGGGCTAAAATAAAAATAAAAACTCTCGATTGAATTCGCTTGGAAATGAACAGACATCTAGTTGGTATTTTAAGTTCCTTCTCTATTTATTATGCGTTGAACGGAAGTACAGAGCTGCTCAGAGCGAGATACATGTCGTTACAGCTTTCCTGCTTAATTCCCGGAGGTAGGCAAATTGAAAAGGGCGTTAAAAGAACTAGTTAGTCAATTGGTGGTTGTGTGGAAGTAGTTTTTTTTGAGTTAATGTACATTTTTAGTTTCCCAGCACTTGCTGAAGCCCATTGTTTCCTCTGTCTCATTTCCAGCTCATTTTATTGTTTTCCTTTTCCAGGCATTTGTAGGTCTCTTTGTGTGGTTTTAAGGGTTTCATGCTCGCACTAGAGACTCGAGATGGAGTAGACAAGGGCTGAGGCTCGAGTTAACAGGGCCATAAAGGTGTAAAACTCTTGAGTTTGAGAGACAAAAGGGGCGAAGATCACCATGATCATCAAGTGGAAGTGGATGACTGATTCACGTTTTATTTACGTTTCCTCTTTTTTCATCCCATTTGTCAACCGCTGTCGGGACAGAGTCTGCCGTGTTAGAAATTCCTTGTTTATATCAATCTCTTTCCCATTCTACATGCTCCAAACAATAATGCAAGCCGAGGTCTCGTACAATTTTAGACCAGGCGGGGCTTATGGAATGCTCGTGTCATGCTAGGGAAAAACGACGGTCTCTATGTGTTCCCTGCAAAAAAAGTTCATTTTTAGCTATGAGTTCCAACTGTAGCTTGTTTTCAGATTATGTTTAGTTAGGTTAAGCTAAGATTGATATTCGGTCATTCAATTGAAATTCTAATAGTAAAGTTTGATTAGATTTGACGAAGATTTTGTAATAGCATTGTAATAGCACAGAGCTCCTGCTGCGGGGTTAGCTTTTCTAGGAAACTTTTGCGCAGGGTACATTTCTTCGAGGAAATTGTTTTTATAGAACTGATGCAATTTACTGAACAAATATGAACAAGGCAAGCAAGCGTAAACTGATGAAACTCATAACTCTCTCAAAATATAATGATATCTATCAAACTAGCTTAACATTTTTCTGCTGTATGCTGTAGCTCAATGTTTTTCTCATAGGCTAATGTTAAGCTGCTGATCCTTAAGCCGCCATAGGCAGACTCCTTGTTCTTTTCGTCGTCTTCTCCACTTTGGCTGAGGAGCATAAATACAGTTAGACTTTTCCTAATTTGGCCTGACATTCAAGGCGGAATAAAAAGAATATGTTTTGAGACAGGAGCAAAGAGTCGGGAAACGAGGAGCTCACTCCATTCTTTGTAGCGAAAGTACTTTTTTTTTTACATTTTGCATACATGTATTTTTTTTACATTGTATACTAAGAGCTCTTGTTTTGGTTTTAGACTCTCAGTAGAGTCATTTATATTCGCTGTCGTGTGAGTAAGCAATTTTTTCCCATACATCCTATTAGAATGTGCATTAGTTGATCTACCTGTACATTACATTAGCGTTAGATTACAAGGAGGCACATGGAGGTGTATAGCAGAGTAGAGGATACGTAGTAGCGGTGAATGACATGTCTCTGATATGCTGTAGTTCCCTTTGTGCACTGCCTACAGTACAAATACAGACAAAAGGTAGTAAATGGGGTCAGTCGTGCAAAAATTCACTCTCGCTTTAACTTGATTGTTTAAAAAAAAAGGAAGGGAAAAAGAGATGTTGAGTTTGAAACAGGAAACCTGGTCATGGTTTAGCCTTATAAGACCAAGAGGCACTCGTCGAGTGGCCTTTTTCCCCATATATTCTCTTGTAAAACATATTATAATATCGTTTCATGCTTCAGTTTGGTTGTGTAATAATAACAGAACTTGCATACCTTCCCTATGACTAAAGGGACGATAAGCAGCAGACCAAGTTTGGTAAAAAAAATGCAATCTGCAATATCTCGTCTTAATAGCTTCAACGTACGTTCGTCGTCAGACGACCCCATCCCATATTACAACTTCCACCAAGAAGGAATGCAAAATTGGGAAACTTCCACATTTCCCTTCCACTAGGAATCCTGCATATTTCACTTTGGGAATGCAACGTGTTATTGACATCATGAATAATTAGTACAGTAGCCTTTGTAGGATGAGGTATGGAGCTAGGATTTGAATCCGAGCACGCCCCCCTGAGTCAGAGCGGCTACCTTGCCAAATGGCTGTAATAGAGATATTGGCATGGTTGGATGTATGTATGTTATGTGGTACATATAGGCTTACATTAGGATTAGCATAGTTCTGTATGGGGTTCTGAGAGGGAAAGTGAAGTTAAGGAAGTGGAATGTGTACTACTGCCTGAGTGAGTTGGCTGACAATGGAGCTCCAATTTAAGTTGAAATGGTAATAGAGAAGACAAATGAGTTCTTTTTATGCTAATGGGCAGAGGTGGGTTTAGTGCAGGCGTGTATCTCTTACCGTTTCTTTTCTTATCTCCTTCTGACCACAAATTCCATCTCTATTCTCTGTGTGGCTTTGGGGGAAGAAAGTGCATTAAATTATCCTCAGCTCAACACCTCCACTTCCTCGAGAGCAGCATAGTTGTACGTGCTGATGATGACATGACAAGACTCAACTGCATTGTTACATATTTCCATTATTCTTTCCTTCTCACTTACCTGCCTAGCACACTACTCGTATTTATTCGCAGCCTATATGGAATACACACACCTGAAGATGGTCTATAATACGTTTAAAATCAATTTCTTCTCCCATCGTATGCATCAGGTTTATGTCTTTGTTTACAGTTACACGTGACTCATGCTCGCTATATTGCCCACACTAATAGATAGAACATAATGAATAATTGCATAGACATCAGAAATATGTCCTTTGTGGTTTTTCAAGTCCGTGGCCCTTAGCCATTCCTATGCTAAACTGAAGAATTTTCACCACTGTACTAATGCTACATGTAAAACTGGTGGATCCAAGGAAAATACGAATATATCTCTGCCTGAAAACAAATATCAGTATGTATATTCTCGTTTGGTCGTCTGCTTGTGACGTAAGACATAACGTTTAACTCGGGATAGCGAGGCTTATTTTTTAAAAGTTATTTGAAGCATGAACTGGAGACTGAGCTGACCAGTCAAATTAAAATGGTTGTATGATCCCTCGAACGCAGAGAGTTTCCTGGTAATAAACAATATTTTGATCGAAGAGCGAACCGCATTTTTAATACTCACATTTAATTCAGAAATACGACTTACTTTATTTAATGATAGAAACTCGGAAAATTATTTTCCATCTTTTTCGAGAAATGTTACTGGCAAACGCTGGAATGCCGACGTCAAAGAGAGCCTATGGGTTTTGTCGTTTGTGCGCCACCGCAGCGCGGAAATAACTCTTCCATCTCTCCGCATGCAGTAGATATAAACAGCATTTCCGTGTTTCCGTTATCTTAGTGGCAGTTAAACCGTTTTTGATGTTTGATCCAAGTTCTTAAAAAATCTACCAGTAAAATTTTCTGAGAAAAGGAGAAAATATGAAATTGTAGGAAAAGCATTAATTTATAAGCTTTACCAAAGGACTCCAGGATTTTGTGAAAACATGGAATATATCCACTCGCCCATTCACAACACAAAGCGTCTGCGGATGCGGGAGCAGAAGGCAGAAGGCCAGGGCGTAGGTTTGAATGTTCTGTAATTAGAATTAGTGCTGTCCTTTTGATTGTGAGGTAAGGAGGACGCGGAGTGGGAACTGAATGCTAATTTGTCGTTGCGGAGTGAGCCCGAGTTAAGCGGAGAAGAAATCTGTCTCCAAAGCCTCGTCCGCTCATTTGGGAGTCAGGCGGAGCGGAGTTTTGTAGTCCAACTTCCTCTTTGTCTTTGTCACACTCGCTTTGTTTGAGGAAAAAAGAGTGAAAGTGTGGAAAGTATCACATCTGTTGCATCTTCTTGGAGATCCGTACACGTACCGAGCTCTCTGCTGCCTACCTTACACTGCTCCCACCATACAGCCAACTTTTTAACCTTCCACGTCCTCCCTTGCCCAATCGCCTCGCTACCTTCCGCAACCGTATCACGCCAATTCTGACTTGTAAATTCCTCCATGTGTCTTCATGTGTCACTCCTCACATCTCATGTCACTCTACAAAGCGTATTCGTAATTGGACGTAATTGGGCTACGTTTATTTCATCCAGGCGCCAGTTTTGCATTTCCAGGAGAGACATTTATCTGTCTATTCATGTATCTGCGTACTCGCAACTGGCCACTGGCTTTGAAGTTTGCTAAACAATCTTAAGCTTCAAAAATGTAAATATTGAACTATTACATGTTTTTATAATACATTTTAATAACAGGCTTAATAATTCAGGAATTCGGTGGATTGCTCCAAGATTTAAACTTAGGTTCAGTGCTCTGCACTTTGCAGCGATTTGAGCGCTGCTAGTTTAGCCTAAAAGCCGTAATCCCACACTTACATAGTAACCCTTGAATAACATGACTGAGCCTAGCTTAGCCGGCATAGGCTTAATCACGAACAAGAGCGAAATCGACCGGATGGAATTGGCGTAGAATCCTGCATATGTGTGGGTGAGCAGAATTGGCTCGAATGTCAGTTTTGCCGGTGGTGAAATGGTGGGATCGTTGTAGTTTAAATTCAGCTACTTTAAAGACAAGGACCGCTTAGGGTTCTGTATGAGGAACATGTCTCTCCGTCGGCGTGTCTTGGATCTCTGATACGAACATTCTCGGTCTCCGTATCAACTTTCAATAAGTGCATTGTATCGGGCCCAAATCCAATTTCTTATCTCAGCTCAAATTCCGATGTACAGAGTTGCTTATAGCGAGTGGTCTTTAAAACGAAGTTCTCACATTTGTCGACCTTGTTAGACATTAGGATAGCCGGACGTCAACCAGTAAAACTAGATATTCGGCATTTTTGGTTACTTAACTCAACACCTTGTGAGCAACACTGTACAGAATTTGTGAGCTAGATTATTGGTAAGTACGTTATTAGAGTTTAGAGTACAAAATCCCTTTAGTAGCCAAACGGCTGCTGGACATGTTGTTAGCAGATTGGCTGTATGGCAGGACATGTGCATGTGCAGGGTTGAAAAGTCCAGTCCCCTTGTCACCCTGGGTTTCGACACAGTTCACAAGCTCATCCATTATGACAGGCTGTTCGGGTAGTCTGAGTGGCTCCAAGGATTTTTCAATCTTCTCGTTACTCCTTCCTGCATTCCCAATCTCTTGTTTTAAGCGGCTCTAGACCGTAAGCTTCCCCAAAGCCGAGATGAAGGAATGGACTCTGGAGGCGGTTCGGGCAGAGTGTTATGACTCAGGCTCCGTTTTCTGGAGATGGGGCTCAATTTGGGGCCACTCATATATTATGTTCCCAGGGACAGGCGGAGTAGGTACCTATGCATAAGGGCGAGTATTTGGATCTGAGCCCTTGTCTGGGACGACCCCGGAATCGGAGATAATAATGTAATGTGGGACAGAACTGTTTTTCCTCCTCCTCCAAATTCGGCGGTTGGAGCCGAAGCCAAGTAAGTGGGAATAAAGTTTGTGGAGGATAATAGGAGTAATATTACTTATCTTTAGTTGAGGAGCGAGAGGGAAGGAAGTTGGTTGGAGGCGGGAGAACGGGGTCCATTTCACGGACGCTCTCCGCTCAAATTCTTCTCCTGAATAAATTTTTCATTTTGTAATAAGCGAGGAGAAAAGTTGGAATTTGGCTGGGGCTGGTATGGCTTGGCCTGACACAAAATGGTCTGGCAGTGGAGTAGTTTTGACTTTGTATTATTTCATACTTCCCGTGCTCTCAACATTATTGCCCTGCATTGCATTGAGTCTGTGGAGAACATGGGGAATGAATGGTGGAGGTTGGGGTCCTCTGCTCGGGCTTCCCCACGTCGTCAGCTACGTACAACACTGCTCGAGACTGGAAGCTGGAGCTTTTTTCCAGAGTTCCTGGGAATGCTTTGGGAAGGGGATAGCAGGAAGTTGAGGCCCTTGGGCGGTTTCCGCTTGGGATTCACAGTATAGGGGTGGAGCGGGCGGGAACAAGAGACTGGTGCCATCTGAAGCGGCACAGGTTACGCTGGGATTTTGATTTTAGTAATCAAGCAACAGAATCTGAATAAATACAGTCAATTCGAAAGTGTCTAGTTTTAAGTGTGCTAGATATCCCGTATAATTCGGTGCTGATTAGAAATCGCTGACGCGATTTGAATTTTCGGACTAGACGACAAGGCTTGTAGGAATCTAACGCTCACACGAGGCGCTGCTGTCTGAAGGGGAAAATCCCTGGTTGGATTTTTAATGCAATATTGTACCACCGGGGGTATGTGTAGGTACGCTAATCGACAAGAAATTAAAAATCTTGTAATTTTGAAGGATTCACCTAAATTTTTAAAAAATGACCTGATAGTTGACTTAAATAGCATTTAATCCATGTGCTGATTAGAAATGTTTAGCTCGCTGGTTTAGTCCTAATCCAGGCATGATCGCCCGGATTGAGAAGTGTGAATTATGCTTGTGACGCCATGGAGAGGGTGAGTAAGCTCTTGTGCTCGATCCGTATAGTGGCTTGAAAGCCGGTGTCCAGGCTCAAAGTCCCCTTCCCCTCCAGACATGATTTTGGAGGAGAAACCCGGGGATGACGAAGAGATTTGAGGATCATGCTTGGGAGCGAGCGGAGGGGAGAGAGGCTGTCTGACTCAAGTTGGAAAAATGCAGGTTCTGAATTGAATTTCTCATTGAGTTTCCATTGAGCTCACCCTTCCAGCCAGCCCCACGACTGTTGCTATAGTCAAATGCGGGATTGGAGAAAAGAAGGAACCATTTCCTAGTTCACTCCATGTAATGTCAGGCTTTACTTTCAAACAGAAACTTTGTGTGTATCAAATATTACGCAGTTCCCTTTTGTAGCCTCGCACACGAACCAAAAATTTGTATTGTGGGAAAAAAGTTGCTTAATTTGTTCCACACAATGGAGTGAAAACGAATTGGAGACTATCATGTTTCCCTTTCTCCATATGGCACAAGTTGGGAGCACGTGAGAGGATCCGGACCGTTCTTCCCGTCTAAACCTAATGCGTCCCTTTCATAGGCACAATTAGCGACTCAACCTGAATCAATACACAACAGCCCCTGACACAATTCAGATTCAGATCGGGGAAAACGTGCATGCAACGTGCATCCTATTCTATGGAACATCAAACAAAATTCGGAGAAATAGTCTCGTCCACAAAGTTTTACGAAAACTTTACCCTTTGACCTCAAGCTGTAAATAGAATTCGATCCGTTTGGTTAGGCTAAGTTATACATCATGTCATTTGGTTTGAATTTCTAGTAGTAAAGCTACACAGCTTTGCCTAAAGGTATCTGAATTTGCCTACATAATTTTCCAGGGAACTTTTCCCGTTGAACTCATGAACTCTTGGTATTTTCTATGGGTTGTAGAAAAATGTTGACTAATTCACTGATGTTAACCTTGTGTTTATTATTGGAGGTACTGGTCTAGCGATCCATGCAGACGTTTCTTTGATCTTAACTAATTTTGGCTGCGTAGTGGGGGCGATATTTCACTTGCAAGCTTGCCCTGGAGCTAATCCCTAACAATTTGAGCTATGCGTCTCATCTGCATATCAATTACTGGCTCAGTACTCCGTCACCTTTTTTAATTACTTTTGGACGAGAGCCTGGGGCAAAAGGCTCTCAAAAGTGGAGCTCCTGTTCCAGAAGACTAGGCTCCGGTGGAGTCGTCGTGCTCAAAAGTTTGAGCATATGGGCACTGGATTGTCTGGAGGGTGCAGCTGATTTTCTTTCTTCTCAACAACTCAGCTGTTTCCTGATCCTTTCAATAGAGCCCCATTACTTATTTGTGCTCCTTGTTCGTGCTTGATGTGGGCTGGTATGAGCTCGTTTGGCTGATATGCAGCCCCATAGTTCATATTTGTTTTGCTCCAGAGGCAAAAATCTATCAACATAAATACGTGTGTGTGTGTGTGTAGGGCTTCTGCCACATGCCCCCCAAACACTCCTGCATGCACACACCTCTTCCCATATTTTTTATTCATAAGTACTTCAAATGCCTGGAACTGGAAATGTGTTGAATTGAAAGGTCGGTTTTTTTGGGGGGATCCGGCCGGACATGCCGTTAGCCCCTGTGCCGTGGAGAGCCGGGACTTTTCGACCATCTGCTTCCGATTCCAGCTTTTCCTCCGATGACCCACCAACAACCCTTTGAATCTCTTTCTCTCTGCTCTTAATGAACTCTATTCTCCTGTACACGGCACGAGGTTAAAAATAATTATTTCTCAACACCACCACCACTTTAATTTCCAATTCTCAGCAGGTCCATTTAGAAGGCTGGAATGGCTCATCTTCTCCTCCTCCACTTTATCTCCTTGTGTGTCAAGGAGGGAAATCTTGGTTAACGTGTTTTAAAAAACCATATTGCCTTCCCTGCCCTCATGCTAAGTGGTCACAGAGGAGAGGTACGGAGTGAATTAACTTAATACCGTGGAGAGTCGTCTCTGAGAATAAAAAAATACGGGAAGAAATAACTTTTTCCGTTCTGCAAACAAGTTTTGAGGATGAGCTGGTTGTTGTCTTGCTAAACTTTTACTCTGCATGTTCATAAAAGCTCGGCTTGGTATTTAAATTTAGTTTGGAGTTTGAGCTTGGAGAAATTAAGAGTTTTTTTTATATTTTTATATTACTCGGCTTTGTGCATATAATAATATTGAGAGAGTGCCGGGTTTTTTTTTTTCAAGCCATTGTCAGAATTAGGAACATAAAGTTGTTGCTCACCAACTTTTGGGTTTGGCTCAAGTTAGTGAGAAGAAAAATAATTATTAAATAATAGTTGGGAGGTGGAGGTAAAATAAAAGTTTGTATATTAAATGAACGGAGTCTTTCCTGCCATTTATGAGGCATGGAAGATCGATTTGGGACGCAAGCGGGGGAATGAAGTGGATGAAGCATTTCCAGCAGAAGGCAATGGTAGGGATCTGTCTCAGCTGAGCCGGCTCTGCTCAGCAGTGCGGTTGGAATCGAGGAATAGAGCTGTGGGGATTTGGGAAAGACGACCAAGATGCATAATTTGAACACGAATCCATTTCCCAAATTATTATTTTCTCCACTCTCTCCCTCCTTCCCTTGTTCAGCAAAGACTCAAGCCTGTAATGGTTAAACAACTGGGTCCCTATCCCTAATGCTACCTAGTCAATCATAGGGCACGACCAAAAAGCTCCCTGTAAAAAAAAACTCTGGGGAAAGTTTCCCTGTAATAATTAGTTTCAACACTGCGACCTTAAACTATAAGTTAAGGTAAGCTTACGTTCAGTTAGGTTTGTCAGGGTTAGATATCAAGTCATTGAATTGAGTTTCTACTAGAAAGGTTTAATTATCGTAATTCTGCTGAAATGCGGGGAATTTTTTTACTAAATTAATTTCACAGGGAACATTTTGGGAGCCTCCTATGAATTGAGTGTACGGCAGACGAGCACCTCGTAAAAATACAACAGTTGTGAATCTCTCAACTGAATTAAAAGTAGTGTACAGAGTGACATATTTATACGACCTGAAAGCCTCCAAATAATAAATACCACATGATTTTAGATATTTTGTAAATCTAAAATCTAGCCTAAGCCGCATATGGAGGATCAGAGGCTAAGTGGAGGTGCTGAGAGAGTTTGGAATGAAGCAGCAAAAGTTTCTGCACGGGTGTTGACAATTGGGTGAATTTTCCCTGCTTTGGCTGTGATATTTGGATAAAATCCAGGAAGTTACCGCCGCCCGATTCCTCAGTTCTCTCACCTCGGAGCAGAAGGGGAAGCTGTGTGGAGGAGCAGGAGGAAGGAACGGAGCGAGTGTTCGGGAGCTGAAGTGCCTAAGAGTACATGCGTAGAGACCTTGAACCTCAGAACGGAGTTGAGCACGAGGAAGGGGGATGGCGGGGTTCTTGTTGAGCATTTCCCAAAATTTCCCATTCCGGTGGGTCCTCTTTCTGTTCGTAACAGTCGGCTGCTTCCCAGTTGTTGATATTGTCTCCGTTCCTCGCTCTCTCCATCGACCCAATCAACCAAACAAACTGTGCACAAAAGCACCGGCTTCAACTCGGTCCTCCTCCAGGGACCTTCAACAAATACCAATGTCAGCCTCCTAAGATCCTTGGCCAAGCTGCAATTGAGAAATGAATTTTAGGAGCCTCCACCAATTCCTGTATCGATTCCTACTGGACGGCCTAGGATTAGCTAATATAAATTAGGCTTTCTTTTCTGGATAACGGCAGGAGGACAAGGATATTTGAGGAGTGATACTGGGATAGGGATGATTTATGTGATGCGTCGTACTACATATTCTGGACGGAACCTGGGAGTCCAACCAAACTGGAGCTTTAGTGAACGGTCCTCGTGAGCTGGGACAGGGAATTGTTGGCTGGGAAAGTAAGTAGATGATAGGGGAAAACAGCTGTCTCTGGCAGCCCTAGATCAGCAAAATCCATTCTTCCTTTTATAAGTATTCAATCAGTAATTTGGGTAAATCATGTCAATCAAGCTCATTGAAAAGGTGTGAGTTTTATTTTCATAATTTCTGAAATAAATGACACATTCTGCTGGAAATCATGGGAATTTACATACAAGGAAAATATCAGCCCTATTTATCAAGCTTAAGATATTTCAGATTTGTGTACGTTGGTTGATCATGCCTCTACTCGTATTCTTCCATAAAGATACCAAAGTTAGCTAAAAAGCATATTTAAACACTGCATTGAATTCTACGTATGATCAAAAATCGGAATCTCCATTATTCAGTGATTCAACTCAAGTTTCATTGAGGCATGATTTCTCCTTCTATTACACTAGTGACTCATAGCTTTGGACTCAGTACGCTAGGATGTCTCATCAGCATCAGCCATAAATTCTGAATCCTTTTCTGAACTGTGAGGCCTTTCTAAATCCATACAGCGCAATGCAGTTGAGACTTCTGACTCAAGAAATTGCAAGTGTTTTTGGGATTTATGACTGGACGAGAAGCGTGAGAGACGGAGAGAGCGGACGGGTGAGACATAAGGCCGTTCTGGTTGATATTCGGTGGAGGGGGAATAGCGTATTAGACGGACATTGGGAGCGAGTGGAGAGAAAAGGACTTGATTCCATATTCCCATGCCTTTTCTCCCGTTCCTGCCTTTTCCCTTTTTTCCCTTTCTTTTCCCTCTCTTACCTTTCTCTCTCTCACGAGGCCAGAAGAGGAGCCTTCTCCTTTATCCTCATCATGTTTTCTCCGGATCGATCCCCTTCCCGACTCTATTTTCCATGTTTTCATTAGTCCTTCCCAACCAAAAAAAATTAAGTAGAAAAAATTGGAAAACGCTCTCCCCCATACCTGACCAGGGTTGTTGGAAGGGGAAGGCTGGGGAACCGCTCCCACTGGGGCAGATATCTAGTTGTACCTCCTCCGCTAATGCACTCCACGCTCCAACATCTCAGTCGGAGGAAAATGTCCTGTTTTTAGCATTTGACCTAAGCTGAACACTTGGCCAGGGTTATGAATATCTTGATACTTTTGTTGCTAAAGCCAAAATCGTGTTATTGTGACGAGTGATTCTCGTTTCAGGCCGTACATATGGGATGCACGACTAGGACTAATTACACTGACTACTTCAGTTGCCAAGTTTGGGAAAATTAGGGAATTCATCTTAAATGAGCAACCGGTGAGAGTGTTTCATTTGTGGCTTATGGTCTGATTTTAGTGGAACTGTTCCCAACCCTGCACCTGACTCTGTTCCCGGGTCAAGGGTGGTTTCTGCCTCCTGGCACAAGAATAGAAAGGCATCTGTTCCCTAAAGCTAGCACCCTCGGCTCTAATCCTCTGCTTTCCCTCCTCCTTAGCCCAAATTACAGCCAGCTAGCCTGGCCCATGCTCCAGCTCTTGTCTGGATCTGGAATTCGTGTCCACTTCTTGTTGTCCACTCCTAAGACGGCTTTAGTCCTTTAGTCTGTCTTCTTTAAAAGTGATTCCATGTAATCCTATTACTGTCATACTTTAAGTTACTCCGTTTGTCTTGTCTCTCTCCCTTCTTCCCTCGGCCCACTACTGACCCAGCTTCACACGTTGAGGCTGCAGGAAATCCAGAAAATCAGGGGCTGCTCTTCCCAAACACTCCAGCGTCTCTGGTCGTAGCTACGGACTGGGCTGAGGCTGGAGTGAATTGATTGAGGGGAAATTGGTTTAGAAGTGAGTTGAGTGAATTTTTAGTTGTGTCCGTTTAGGCAGGAAGAAGAAAGTGATACATGATGGAGAGTGGGAGAGAAAGGAAGGGGAAAATAATGTTTTTTTTATTGGGAATCAATTTCAATCAGAAGGGATTCGTTCTCTCGTCTCAGCACACCTCGTCTCAATGCTCAGCCAGCCTCGCTGTTGCTTCCTCTATCGCGTGACATACATTATTAACCCAAATCATCAAATAATTGTATGGCCAATTCAGCCAGCCCCTTCCATCCTCCAGGCCTAACGAATATTCTAATTTACCTTCCTGTTTTACACCAAAACCGTCTTATGGCATCACCCTGTCTGTCCGTCCGTCGGTCCGTCTGATTCACCTTTCCTTTGCACATCACGCTAGCTCCAACTTCAACATGTAAACTGGTACAATTGCCTGGGGTCATTTTTCTCCTTCGGATCAATAATTATTCAAATTCATGTAGAATACTTCAGGATTCCATAGCTAGCAAAAATATATAGCAAAAGTAGGTACTTAATAATTTTTGGAATTCGGAACTGTTAGAAAATTAAAATCAAGGCCGATGCTAATTTACATATTCGAAGCTTGTGCTGCACGGAATATTTTATGTTGGAGATTATTTATATTGTTGTATGAACCAAAGTTACTAGGTGCCTATGAAATCTGTAAAATTAAGGGAAATGTTCAAGAAAATATTAAAATACTAGTTATGGAGCTCATGGCTTTACGTAAAGCGCTAGGTTTGCCAATTTTGTGGCTCTTCTCGCCTCCGACTGCCAGCGGCAGCTATAATAGCTCCTGCTCCTTGAGCTTGTTCCTATGAGAGAAAGGCCGGGTATATAAGCTCCGTTTTCTGAACCTGTAGAACCTATTAGTCTAATGACGGCTGAGAGGGCTCAGAAAATAATAGTTTCCTGATGAGGACGACGCGGACTGGGAGTGGAGCCAGCAGGTTCTTGGAAGAAATGAATGTCTCGTCAAAATTAATATTGTTTCTCTGAGGTGCTGATGAGGAGAAATAATTTATAAGCCGATTAGGCGCAAAGTTACTACTTTCACCAGAACCCCCGGCTCGGCCAAATAATTATTTTTTCAGTCTCAGCTCCAGCATGTCAATTATGAAACGGAGATGAGTGTTCAATGGGAAAACAGTTGAAAACTTTTTAATGAAGTAGTTTTGGGTTTTATGAGTGTTTCTGCTAGCAGAAGAACCTACACACATAGTAAATAGATCATTTCATCTTCCTGTGTCCCACAAAACCCCGTTTGTGGCCTCTTCTCCTATTCTTGTAGCAGATATTGAGAAAGTGAAAATGCTTCACTTCACTGTGCGTCGAGTCCAGTAGTTAGTTGTTCCCATGGCTACACCCTTCTTCCCAACCAGCCCCGCTTATTTATCACCAAGCCGGGCCGTTTTCATCTCACACTTGCCTAATGTCGAGGAACAGAAGAAGGATTTCGTGGTGATGGAGTTTTAAGGTGTGATTGGTCGGATCAATTCAAATGCCAATAACATGCTAATTTCAGTGGATTTTTAGTTAATTCAGTTC
>JAQFXY010000691.1:0-18980 GCA_034693865.1 Ceratophysella sigillata | reverse complement strand
AACCAATGTGGGGCACACACGTTACGTAACGTGTGTGCCTCACATGGCGTGTGAGGCACACACGAGATCAGTACCACCGATTCTACGGCTTTGAGTTTTTTATATGCGCTTCGGTATTTATGAGTGGTTTTACTTAATGTGGAATGTTATATGTTATATAGATGCGGGCGCTTTCTAAAAATTACAAAATCGCCCTCGCCAAGGTTAAGGCTGACAAGGTTGAGAAGGAGCGGAAGCAGGAGGAGAAGAAAGCAAAAAAACAAGCCATGAAGGCGGAGAATAAGGCGGCGAAGAAAGCAGCGAAAAAGGCAGAGAAGAAGCTGGAGAAGGAGAACTTGAAGGAAGTTGAAACGAGGGTCGTGGATGTAATTGAGGCGGAGGAAGACGAAATTTTGAACGAAGAGACCAAAGTAGCGGTCGAGGCAAGAATGGATCTTATGTTGACGTACGTTGAAAAGGTCATTGATGGAGATGTTGAGCAGATGGAAGTGGACCAGAAGAGTGAGGCTCTAGCTGAAGCCCGGGCACTTGCCCAGGCTGAAGTCCAAAATCAGGTTCAGCATGTGCTAGTTCAGCTGCGGCCAACTGGTCAGGAAGAGGATACTCTTATGGAAGTATATGAAGAGTCCGAGAGCGACACCAGCGACAGCAGCGATTGCAGTGACTGTAGCTGCTCCACTGACGAGTGTGACTGCTTAGATACCGACGAATCGGAGGAGTTGGAAAGTCCTCCCGGTTCACCTTGAGCATCCATTCACTGCATCACGTAAATTCCTTATTCCACGCTCTACATTCGACAATAGCTCTAGTTTATAAGTAGTTTCAATTAGTTTGTCCAATTATTTACATTCTTCCAAAGCTAGTTGTTCAAGTTGTTTAGTATTTCCGATGAATGTTAGTTCCTCCTAATTATCAACTGATTTATTAAGTAGTAGCCATGGTTAATGTATGTATATACCGTCACATCTGTAGAGTGATTTGATATTAACACTAAGTAAGTAATTTGATACAAATTTTTGTTTTGAAGTTGTATAGAGAGTTAATAAAGTCTATTATCATGCATGTAATCTTACATAGAATAGACCGAAGTTAATTATTCTGTTATGTATGTATGTATCCTAGCTTTGCGCTTGGTTTGCCTTAGTTTGGTAGGTTCAGTTGGCTTTTTCAATGAATTTCACGAATTGACTCGGCAACCACTTTGTAACAACAGAGAATGTGATAATGATAACCGCAAATCGCTTTAACAATGTATCGATGAACTGATTCGTGGGCGCACTAGTGGTACTCTTTGTATTTTTCTTATAATACGTTTAGTATAATGAAGGGTATAAGCGATTAACACGATTAGTATGTAGCAAATACTAACATGTACTGTACAGGACTCCTTTTCAAACCTGATTCTGTCGAGTAACGGTCATTCTTAAATCAGCGTACAGATTATAATACAATATTAGTATAGAATATAATATAGAATAGAATATAGAATATACAGTATAAGTATTTGCCCTATAAAAATATACATGCCCCATACATGTAACATTATAATCACAATGTGCTTGTATATTGAATGTTACGTGGTAATTTTCAATGTTCGAAACATTTAAAGCAAATGCTAAAATACAAGCACAATGCCTAAATGTATCAGATTCTTTCCTTTCTTACCCAAATCAGCATATTTGGTATATATAATGTAAACGATAAGAATGGTAACAAATCAATCACTTGCTTATGTAAACGCTACATGGAGAGTCGGAAAAGAGAACGAACAACGTAGATGGATAAGAAGACGACGAAATAACACGCATCAAGCCAGGAAGAACTGCTAAAGGAGGGATATTATTACTATTGAAACTAATCAATCTGCGTTGGATGAAATAGCCTTACTCGTTGAATCAGAAGATTTTGACAGCGAAGACGAAGAAATCGAGTAAGTAGTTCAACTCTTCTTTTAAAAAAAAAGTTTTGGATAATTTGATTAGTTAACTACAGCACTAGCTAAAACAATAGCATAACCTGCTAATATTTCAAATGTCGCACTGCACTTATTACCGTTTCAAACATTACAAGCACAAGCACAGTGCTATTAAATAATAGGGAAAATACGGTATGGTACTATGGTACTCGATTTTACCAGCTTTCTGCAAATATAGGTAGAACAGATTCTGCATAAATGATTTTGCCATAAATCATTTTCGACGCACAACACATAGTAGAGCAGTTTGCATTGGTCCGCAATCCGTAAGTCTAAATATTTGTCTTCCATAATATAAGATTTTGATTTTCGTGCATAAATAATACTGGATAGCGGGTATGTTAGAGATTTCGATCAGTCGATGATCGATAGTGTCGCCTTGTGATTTTATTCTCCAATTAAACTAAACAGACATCCACAGAGATTGTGGCAATTCATCTTATCTAATCTATTTTAACCCATTACCCCCGAACCACGCTCATCCACTATGCCATGATGACATAATTGATGATTGCTTTACGCTGGAAACCATTATTCCAGTTTCCAATTCTAATGAGTAGGTATTCAATCAGGTAAGGCTTGTCAATCGTGCTACACATAAAACATGAGTGATCAAGTAAGCTAGACTTCTATGTTGACACATTTGTTCATGAAAAACCTCAATGTAATCAGTGAAAATTATCTTAAAGAAAATCGGGATATTCAGGGCCTATTCAACTTCGATACAGCATGACTACGTAGTATTATTGACAGTGGGATTTCGGAATTAGTCTTGAATTTTCGTGTCGTACTTAGCATAAAATGATAAATTTTATTTGTTTGGACATTCTTCAGGCCGTTATTAGTGAAAAACCTTAAACCCCAAGTTGAGTGAATGGAATTATTGGTTTGCCCATCTTCCGGAATTTCATAATGACACACACTCATCAGATGTTTAACCGAATCACATTCGCATGTGGACCTTCTACAAATTAAATTGGAGATTAGAGATATTACGAGGCGAGAAGTAGCATAAGTATCCCTTATCAGCTCCAAATATTGCATATAATGTTTTGTGGCGTTGTTGGTGACATCGTTCCGATAGTCCCACTTGAAACTTGGATGTGACAATGTCAAATACTTACTAGGTAAGTATTATTTGCATGGATAATTGTCAATAGGCCTATTGCCTTATGCTCGGAGTTATTACAAAAGAACAATTGAACTTTACAATGAAATACCAGAGTTAGGAGTGTAATTATTGAACTTTGATAGTCCGAATGGCTCCGCCAGCTGAAACAAAAGCGACTTGGTAATTCCAGTGAGTGGGTCTACGAGTGAGTGTTGTCATACTGGAAATAAATATGTAACGATAGAGCCTGATTACATCTCAACGAGCTTGTTTCCTTACAACTACAGCTAATTCAGCCAATCATTCATCTTGCACACGTCCACTCCGCACCCATTCTCGCTGCTCTTGCAGTAAATTCAGAACTAATTTAACGGCGAGTCTCATTCTTCATTCTCACATGTCATTACTGCTCCTGTGATCAGCCTTGCTCAAGATGGGGTTCGTTGGAAGTTGGAAAGGTTTGGCCCTACTGCTTGGGCTCCTCCTGGCTTCTCCAATTCAGAGTCTGTCTGGTCAAAGCGAATATTCGGAACGACTTGTGGAGAGTACAAATAAGCTCTTCAGTGGAATCAATGGAGATCCGAACTTGCTTCAGAAGGCCATGGTTCCCGACTACATTCGGGAGTTAGTTCGGAGGTATAATACGGTGGCTGAGATGAGGGCCGTGTTTGATGACGTGAATGACGCATGCGCGGGTCACACACAGGCATTTCTCGAGCGGGCACTTGACCCTCTTCATCCGATGGAGCTCTGGGCCTTGAAAAGTAAGTGATTCTTACCAAGCGTGGCGTGACTTGTACATAGATAGCTATATGTGAACTCACTTTAATTCACTGGTAACAATACCGTACTACATCGCATCTTTTTAGTCGAAGTTACAGCCATTGTCTGCGTTTCTAAATTCCGATATGCTTTGCACGTTCGTATTTGTCCGATGTTTCATCAAATAAACCTGTGTTCTATGATGTACGAAGAAATGTTCAGCAAAAATGCATATCTAAGTTTCTTGGGAAAAAATTCCCTCGAATTCGATATCCGACTACAGTAATTTCGACTAACCAGCTTAAGTCTTTACTGCTATAAATTCTATCCAAAGACACTCACACTGCATCTTACCTGACCTAATCGCAGCTTAAGTTATGATGTCAGGGTGTAAAAGGAATGCAACTTTTCCGTTGAAGCATTTTGCATACAAAATGTTAGCATCGAGCATTTTTGCCAACCCAAACCTTTGAAAGCTCGACAGGAAAGTTTTACTGTAGTCTCTGAGCATCGAAAAATGGAAGTAAAAATTTCAATCAATAGAGAACACAATACTATGATAAAACAGGCATTATGTAGATATTAAGAGAGTCGTGTGTCGCGTGCACACATAAATACAACTGATAATGATTAGGCTTGCAATCATCAAACAATTAAACTCAAACTGTGTGCTTAAACTTCGTGTTTCTAAAGTCCTATCTCTATTGTCCAATTGCCTTATTAGCACATTTGAAAACTATTCACTTCACACTGGTATTTATTGAGAATAAATGCTAAATAACTACGTATTCTTCATTAGTTTTCTTCATTAGTGAATTAAAATTAAATGGAGCGAGATCACCAAGCGCATGAAATGTCAGAAAGAAAATTTTAATGCTTTCCTACAGTCATTCCTACTGTATGACTTCCTACTATCGAAGGCTATTGAAATCTAAACGCTCTCCCGTATTTGTGTGCGTGTGACACATTTTGTACAAGTAGTTCACACATGTTCCTGTTTTTGATTCCAAACGCGTAATCGCCGAATTTTTTCTTCTTCTGATTGACTTCAGTTTTTTAATCTTATCTGGATTCTGTACGTACATAGATACAAGGACACGTTCTGCGTTCCTTTTTATCAAATGTACATAGCTGTACCGCATTTTTTAGCCAATCGCTTGACCATGAACCAGAAGTTTGTGCTGTCAGATTTCCCGTAGCTGAACATAAGATTGAAATTATTACTTATTTTATTACAGCTTGCAACTTGCAATGCGTCCTATCAAACAGTAATTTATGTTGCAGAGTTTATATTGGAAGCGGTTCACCAGAATAATTAGCAGATGCGATTAAATGGTAGATTATGTTTGTAGTTGGAGAACTATTAAGTGCATGTCTATTCAATGGCAAAATTCATCGTAATTATATTTCTCCTATACAGTTTCTGCAATACATACCTTTGCATAATGTCTGGAATAATAGTTACACTCTCTACGGTTGGTCTACGGTCGATTATCCGAATTTTTTGGGGTCAAAAGGCCTGAACGATTTGGAAACCTAATCTCACCTAACTGCATGGGTTAATAGCCTAACCCTGCTTGTTAGTCAAAACATAGTCTGGTAAAAGTTTTCAGGAAAATGAAATTCGGTCAATTGACCGACCAAGCCGCCGTCTATAAGATAGGTACTGGGATTTTCTGAATATTGACCAAGACCGTACTTCGAACTAATCTAAGTCCTGTTATTAAATGTTTTCAGTGTTTGACTCCTACTCAAAGCCTCCGGAAGGAATTCTATCAGGTTAGTTTTCACTAATACAACGCGAAACCTGAATTTTTATTTTTTGGTTTTATTAATTCCTAACATTTACTATTAGGTCATCTCAATCCCATGGGAGACTTTGATGAATGTGTAAACACACATGCAGAGAATGTCACGTTCAGAGATACAGCACTTGAGGCGAATTATAGTAACATACCCAGATCCTTCAAAACACGGTACTGTACTGTCTATTTGACACCCTCACCGGCAAACTCGACACTCAGAGAATCGGTTTCACCTGAAGAGCTTCTTGTAATTAACGTTTCACATTGGTTACTAGGTTGAACAATGCCATTTCTTAACTCAAAGTTATTGTTGCACAGGAATTGATGGCTATTACTGAAGGAATCTTGGTACTCCCGTCAGTTGGCACCTGCTTTCCAGCGTCCTGCTCTCAGGCTGAAATACAAAGCATACTTTCTAAAGTTCTTATCCGTCTGAACATGCTTCCGAGCATGTACTACTGTGCCACAGACACCAAAGACGACTTTGACGCAGGAGACATATCCGTTATGTAGGCTAATCAATTCATGTTTATTGATTTTCTGCAAACTATGTAGCAATATACGTACGTAGGTACCTAATGAGATGCGGTTTGTGATTTCAGTGCTCTGCTGTCAACTATCGCGGCCATTTGCGTATTCTCAGCCATAGTTGACTTGTGGATCAACCGGGGTGTTGAGAAGCCTCCCAGGCGTGGTAAGTAGCTTTTTGGGGAAATAAGGCTCGATCAGTGCTATGCTAACGGTGTGCTAATGAATGGAACTATTCTAGGATTGGCAATGCAGTACCTTCTCGCCTTTTCCTTAATCACGAATATCAGGAAGTGGCTGAACACGCGGGCCTCCGGAGATGATTTGGGTTGTGTTCATGGAATTCGGTTTCTGAGTACTGCCTGGGTTATCTTAGCTCACACTTGGTATATGGTGTCTTTCGTCCCGGTTTGGAATATGGTTGACTTGAAGACAGTTCACGAGGATTGGACAATTCTAACTGTGCTTAACTCCACCGTGTCCGTGGATACTTTCTTTGTTCTCAGTGGAATGTTGGTTGCTTACAATGTGTTCAAAATGCTGGACAGAACGAAGGGAAAAATTAACATTCCCATGTTTTATATTCATCGATACTTGAGGTACTTTGTCCTGTAATTCTTAGAGTGTAACCCTTAATAATTGCATTCCTAGCCTAACTGTTGCTACTAATCATGGTTTTCATAGACTTACTCCGACATACGCGATTCTAATTGCAATTATGGCTACTCTCTTCCCGTACCTTGGCTCTGGACCCTTCTGGCGGTTCATGGAGCGTTGGTCGGCTATCTGTGAACACAATTGGTGGACGAATTTACTCTATGTCAATAATTT
The DNA here is from genome assembly GCA_034693865.1 of Ceratophysella sigillata. Classification (NCBI taxonomy): domain Eukaryota; kingdom Metazoa; phylum Arthropoda; class Collembola; order Poduromorpha; family Hypogastruridae; genus Ceratophysella; species Ceratophysella sigillata. Next base: position 11,968 of record JAQFXY010000691.1, on the reverse strand, counting down.
TGTCAATTCTAGCTTCCTGGTAATTAATTATGCATTCCTTATTCATCAACTTATCATGAATGGATTTGGACATTTGAAAATTTAGACAAAGTACAACATTATCTTCTTATTTGAACAGTGTCAAGGGGAAGCCTGGTACCTGGCCAACGACATGCAGTTCTACATTATCTCTCCATTATTCTTGTACCCGATTTGGCGGTGGGAGACAATTGGGCTTGTATTTTTAGGTGTATCAACGATAGCCTCGATTCTATGCCCCGCCCTTATGGTCTACTTCATGCAAGTTCCACCCACCACAATTGGAACACGACTGTGAGTAGATTACAAATATAAATTTTTGTATGAATTCAAACTTGAGCTTCAGCTACATGATTTTTCTTTTTGATAATTTTCAGCCTTACAAGTGTCATAGATGGAAACACGTACGACTGGTTCAAAGATATTTATATCAAACCATATTCCAGAATTCAGACATATTTCGTTGGAATATTTCTGGGCTATATCTTGTTCAAAGCCAAAGGGAAGAAGGTCAACATTCCAGTAGTGGTGCAGATTCTTGGATGGCTAATATCCACAGGAACGTGCCTTTCCGTCCTCTATGGAATATATCCTTACTTTGATCCTCATAAGGACATCCCACGAATTGACGGGATGCTTTACGCAGGGTTGAATCGCTTTGGTTGGGGATGCTCAATAGCCTGGATTATCTACGCCTGCTGCAAGGGCTATGGTGGGCTCATAAATTCGTTTCTCTCTTGGAATGTTTTCATTCCGTTGGGACGGCTTTGTTTCTGTGTCTACCTAGTCTCCCTCCATCTTCAAATGGTACTGCATTTCAGTACTAGGCAGGCCGTCAACTATGCACCCTATTCAATGGTAAGTACTATTGTACACTGTGGTATGATTAAGCTATTTCGGAAGTTCTGTAATGTACGTATTTTCCTGTGTTCCGTAGACTAATGAATTCTTCTCCCATATGGTAATGTCCTTCATGGTGGGCTTCGTTTTGACGATAACTCTCGAATCCCCATTCATTGTGGTTGAAAAATTGCTATTCGAAGGAGGTATTTTCTTTAGGCGTACATCTTAACATGAAACCTTGTAGCGTGAGAAATACGCCTTGGTAAATATTCAATTCTTACGCTTTTCTAGGTGGACCACCACCCAAAAAGGATGATGGACTGAAGCGTCCTGCTGAGAGATATGGAATTTATTATGCTAACCCAATTCCAGACACTGTCATAAATGCTGAGCCACAAAAACCCGAGCCGCAAAAAACGGAGCTTTGAGAACCGAATAATGTAGGGTCAATTCGGTTCTGTAGATTCCGAATCATTATATAAATTGTAAAACTACCTTATGTACAAAGAATGAGAATGAAGATATGTAGTCACGCCAATAAATGTACTGAAACACAAGCCGACTGTTTTCTGGACATTGATTGATTTATAATTCATTAATTAAAGATTCTGTAGCAGTACAACTGAAACTTCAGACTGTTAGTGCCAATTAATTTCGAACGCAATGCCTAAGTATTCAGTTCATTGCAAATAAGTCGCTGCTGGCCTTAACAGACGTATTTGCTGATTGTTGTTGCGGAAACATGCACACCTGTACACGCCATGGGTGACTTGTGCATGTACCAGCGATCTCTTCGGGGATCGTAGATTTCCACAGTAGTGCTGGGAGAGTCGCTTTCGTCTCCACCAATTACAATCAAGCGATCGTTGTGTGTAACCACACCTAGGGATAAAGATACAGAAGCACGGTTCAGTCAAGCAAATACTATGCGTTTAGACTCTAAATACAATTTATTGTTAATGTCAACCTGGTTGTCTGCGCGGCTTTATCATCGGGCTAACTTCAGTCCAAGTTTGGGTATTCGGATCAAAAACTTCAACAGATGTTGAAGCGGAGAAGCGGTCCGATCCGCCAATGGCATACAGGCGGTCATTAATGACTCCGACCCCGACGCCATTGCGACGGAATTTCATCTCAGTGGTGAATACCCAAGTATTTCGACGTGGGTCATAGCACTCGACAGAACAGAGCGGGCCATCCTTATTCTTCCCGCCCACCTGCAATCCATGAGAAACGCTCACAACTCAATATTCAATACCTACCGAGAAACATCATCCACGCTATGCTGGTAAGCTATCTAGTAAGCAAATCAATACCACACATAACCTACCACATAAAGTTTGTCTCTAAGAAATGCGGATCCGTGGAAGGCACGGGCTTGACGCATTGGTGGCAGATCCCTCCAGACCATGAGCCTCGTGTCCAACACCTCTGAGCTTCGAAGTGGACTGATTTTTATGCCTCCAGTCTGAAATTCACCCGCGAGAAGAGTATAGTTTAATGTTATTCTAAATAGCACTATACTTTGTAGTTAGCATTATACAATGTTCGATTACTTACAACGAATATTCTGCCATACAGACTAGCAGCTGCAAAACTAGACCGATGGGAGAACATGTGAGGGCCAATTCTCCATTGTTTCGTTGCAAAATTAAAAACTTGAGTTGACCTCAAAGTCCCTCCACAATAGCCACCGAGGACAAACAACTTGTTATTCGAGACAGCAATTTGAGATCGAGTTCTGCGCTCAAGCCCGTGCATCAGAGGCAAGCTCCACCAATCCCGTTCCTGAAATCCATTTATTTATGATTTGTAATTTGTAATATGAAGCCCCTTTTGCATTGTTTTGAATCCCAGTCCGTTAGCGGAGATGCCTTCAACCACTTACCACAACGTCGAACACGTTTACGGAGGTAGTTAAACGGTCGCCACAGAAGACGAGAATGTTCTGAGGCTGTCCAGCCGATACGCGTGGAAGTTGCCGGCCTGTCTCCGAAGAAGCTGTAACAGCTTGCAGCTTCGAGGTGATTACTGGATGCGGCAAAAGCTCGACGTCGAGGTAGTTGCGCAGTAGGACATTAACAAAAAGCACCTGCCTGGGCACAAGTTCAAGTCGAACATGGCGAAGCAATGCGGCCAGGAACTTAACACGTGCTTCCGGTTTAAATTTTACCCAGCTCAAGACCGCATCGAAAACTTGAAGTTCCTTCTGCACGGTCAAACGAGGACTTGCAATCAAATCTGCAAACTAAATGCAGAGGTTCCATGTAAATTTAAGATATTGATTGATCTTAAGAATACTACATGCTACTGATTTTGTGTAGCCTTAGGGTGTGACACTATTTACTATTTATGTACTGAGTACTAAAAGCAACCCATCAATCAGTGCGAAGCACTGAATACGTGAAAGGATCCCGGGAAATTCGCCAAGTTTCATTCATGCACTGCGGAATTTATAAAGCCGGTTAATTGATTTGTAGGTGTTAAAGTTCAATGCTAAGTTCAAAGTTCAATACTATAACTAATCACGCATGATTCAACTAACTGTTATGACAGGAACTATGTTCAACCCCCACCTTGAAGCTTAGGGTTTTTTATCAAACTTCAAAACAGGACACATAGGTGAATAATTCGAAAGATAGAGGGAAAATTAACCTGATTATGCTCTAAGATGCGGAACGGATGACTGTATGCAGTATCCACAATTCACATCAGCGTACTGCAGGTAAACTCACCTTATCGAAGTCCAGTTCACAAAACTCCTCCTGTTTGACAATCTCCACGAAGTACGTTCTTATAAAGTTTTCCGCTTCTACCTTAAGTTGAACCAAGTGCTGATCCTTAGCAAAAGCATAGATACCAAGAGCATTTGATGGATGGAGTTCGGCTTCGAGAAAGTAGCAGCCGCGATCCAAAACTCCCTGCATCCCGAGCATATTCGCTGCCATTATGAGTTCTTGAGCGGTATTGTGGTTCATCGGAAGTTTACAATCGTAGGCATACCTAGGAAATATTTTATTTGTAACTTTGAACATGTCCTCTGGCTGATTCCAAATTCCAAACCCAGGTATTTCGGATTTCACTTTGGGAAGAGTAATAATGGCATTTGAAATGAAAGGCCACTAAACTAAGGCTGAAAGTTTTTCCGGTTTTTTGGTATATTAAATGCATTTTTAAGCGTTTTATACGAAGTTGACAACATGAGTGGAGTCAGAAACACTAGAGGTATACATAGACCATAAGAGAAAGCAGAGCAGACGCGGCGTAGTAGTGCTTTTTACGATGAATAATTTGTTTTGGTCCCGCAAATCCCATGCTACGTAGCAACGAATCAGCGAGAACGCCAATAATTGTGGTCCTGTAACGCAAGCGAAACCTTCCCAGTGAAACATTTGCTTATAAAATGGCAAATAAATATCTCAAATTCCCCAAAACTCCACTTAGTAGTTTAAATGAGTATATTCATGTTTCATGCGTATAATGCCTATTACGAACGATTCAAAATAAGTCCCTGTATACTATGTATTTAGTAGTACCAGTCCCGCAATTGAAAGGAAAAGCACTTACCCCACTAATTTCTCAAGTGTGCTCGGTTCAATTGAGGGCATGTCAATCTTGATCCTGTCCATTTCAATAAAATTAGATGTGAACATGGTGTAGAAAAATTGAGAGCTCGCTGCCAGCATGAACCGATGAGCACGAATCTCAGTACCTCCGCACGTTAAGGTCACGTCGCATAAAATCCCTTGTCTGAAATAGTAAAGGGCAAAATACTCAGTAAAGTCTAGAATTAAGGAAATATGCTAATGATCGTTCTGCAGATATGTAAATATATCAAATATCCATCTAACTTTCTCATGGTCCCAAACTTTTTCAGCAACTGGAAGATCTCGCTTCTATAATAAGTCCAGACGTGTAGCTCATCGTCGTCCAAATCCAATGCAATGACTCTTGATGGAGAATGCATCGCTGAATACCGGAATTTACGTATTTGAAATAGTTAGGAACGGCTATATCGGTTTTAGCACTATTCGTTTAACTTCAATCTTGAACTTGAGTTTTGAGACTTGCAAATGCAAATTCTTCTGTCCGTGTGTGAAGGTCGATGGGTGAAAACAAATTGAGGTCCGAATTGGCATTGAGACGCTACAAACTTTGATACACATTATGTCATGGAAATTAATAAGTTATAATTCCGCGTATTTTGCAACATTTATTAAAAATCAAAATTTGGAAATGATTCCAGTAATTGTCCTGACTATTGTGACCTGTGTTGGAGATTATGTTTTTGCATTACACCTTGATTCGGTATTGTGAATGAATTTAAAATTTCGTAATCAACATTATTTTCTTCATTTTATTATAATTTAGTCTATACCACTGAACGGATTTTTGCAGTTTCATAAGCTCAACTGGGATCATCGAATGACACATTGATTAAAGTATCACAAGCTCTTGCCCTGTTCCCGTAACCTGATGTATATATCGTGGAATTGTGACTTGTGACGTGACTCTGGTGTTCTAATTTCGCTTTACTTCATAATTCTATGCATATTATAAATAAAATACACGATTCTTAACCGAGATTATTTCGTAATTTTATCATAATGGACTTCATACTTGCTTTACTGTATTGAACCACCGTTGAGCCGGATTTTCTGATTTTCAGTTTCATAACGCCAACCAAAATTGAACGCAAAGAGATTCATACTCCTTCCTGCCAGTACCAATGACCGATTTAGCATCTTACAGCTGTATTTCTGACTTATTTACTTGCTGAATCATAGTGTATGTAATATTTAGGATTTAAAAATAACAACTTGTGCCAAATTGAATAAACTGCGACAGACGATAATTGTGCTCATAACGAGGTTGAAGTTTTAATGTTTATTGTTGCCCGTCCAGTTTCGAAGTTTGGTAAATAACTCTAATTCGAATTCAAGATATAATGTTTACCTTCAGGAACTGAAACAGGAATGAATTACTGAACAATTCATTCCTGTTTCAAATGTATTTTACAGAAATAAGAAATGTTTGAACCTTGAAATTGAAAATTACAAAATTACAAAGGCATGGCTAAGATACGCAAGCCGTGATAAGAAGTCTAACGTTGTTTAGAATACAGTTAACAGAAATGTGTGAAGCTGGACATCCAACATGGGAACTAAATGCAAATTATAAACTCAGTGGAGCCAACCAAAAACACCGGAAACAGGACAAGCGTCCTTTTTGGAGTGAATATGCGTCCAGCTTAATCTAAATAAAGCGAATTGGGAGTTGTGTTGGGTTAAAAGTGAAATGCGGTTGTATTCGAAGAGGAATGGGAAATAACAAGCAAAAGAGAAACACAGAATAGGTGCTATGCTATGCTATCCCACATCCAGCAGTCATTAGGATTAGCATTAGTGATTCATCATTAGTTTACCTCAGTACAAGAAGGGTGTATGTGTATCTAATCTATTCATCTAAATTCTTTGAACATTCAAAACCCTGCAAAATTGACAAGTGAAGAGAGACGCTGAACTTTCATTGGGAGGTCAAAGGAGAAGTTGAGAGGTAAGTGCCTCGTCTCTGAGGCCCAATTAATGATTTTTGAATGACCAAAGACCTGCTCAGACTTAAGCACTTTATGCTGTACGTTCATGAGTCATCCATCTCACACGTAATCATAATGTACTTACTAGTCTGACGTCATGCATCATATGAATCCACAAGGGATTTGTCATTACTTTATTTCATATTTGGGATTCAGTAGACAGACTAAGGTTACGGACTCTCTGGTGTCTGTCTGTGCACATAAGGTTAGGACTTCATTTATCGGTCAAGCTCCTTTGAAAAGTGCAGTTGGCTGCTCCAGAAATTTGTATTGTCCTTTTCACTGAATAATACAAGAACTTTGTGTTTATTATTTGTTTAGCCGTACAGGGCACAGCGTAGTTAGTAAGTGATTCAAAGTCTGAATTCGTTAATTAATTTTTGCGGTATGTTCTGAGTTGTGAGTTGTCGTTGCTTGTAAGTGTAAGTAGTGTAAGTAAAAAGTTAACGTCTTGGGTGTTTTTTAAAAACTTGTAAGTTACTTTGTACCCACATTGTGCATTGTACCCACATTGTGCATTGTACCCATCCACATTGTACCCTATGACTATAAGGCTTGGTCAAGTGACCCTTATCAAGGACCCTTACAAAAACGCTCATCAAGATAAACTACATTTGTTTCCCAAAACAATTTCCAGAGTGCCAGGCTGACTTTCCACACAGTCGTTTAGTCACGCAAGTTTTAGATGTACAAAATGTATTTAATTTGTATTTTACGCGATCAGGGTTTATTCAGTTTGTATTGTATCCCAGTTTTTATGACTAGCGTACAATGAATGTACATATATACTAATTAATAATTAACATTGTCCCACTTTTATAGATTGTTTCTTCATTCCAAAAAGACGTAGCAGAATAAAAATGGAGTGGTTATTCGGTCGAAGAATGACTCCTGAAGAGATGCTCCGCAAGAATAAGAGAGCTTTGGACAAAGCAATTCGTGATTTGGATCGTGAAAAAATGAGAATGGAGCAGCAGGAAAAGAAAATTATTGCTGATATTAAGAAAATGGCAAAGGATAAACAAATGGTATAAATTATTAAATATAAATCAGTGATGATGAAGATTGAATACAAGTTTGATAGCAATTATTGAATCCGTAGGATGCTGTGAAGATCATGGCTAAGGACTTGGTTCGAACCAGGCGGTATGTCAAAAAGTTCATGTTGATGAAGGCAAACATCCAAGCAGTTTCGATGAAGATTCAGACCCTTCGTTCTCAGAATGCCATGGCAGAGGCAATGAAAGGTGTGACCAAGGCCATGCAGAACATGAATAGGTAAGTCAAAAGTCAAAATGTAGAATATCCCATCCCTGATACGTATTACCCTCCCAGCTTGACGTAAATTTTGTGAAATATGAGACTTAATTACATTTTTAATTTGTAGGCAAATGAAACTTCCCCAGATTCAAAAGATTCTGCAGGAATTTGAAAAGCAGTCTGAAATCATGGATATGAAGGAAGATATGATGAATGACGCTATGGATGATGCATTGGGCGATGAAGGCGACGAAGAGGAGACGTAAGTTTTGGCGTTTTACAAACTGCATAATTACCAATTCCAGCGTTATTGTGTGCTCGATCGATTCTAAAATAGTATTATTCGTTTTCAATTTTAGTGATGCTATTGTAAACCAAGTTTTGGATGAACTCGGCCTTCAGCTGAACGACCAACTCTCTGCTCTTCCTCAGGCCAGCGGTGGTCTGTCAACGGGACAGAAGGAGGCTGCTCCTACAGCCTTGAGTGATATGGATGCTGACCTACAAGCCAGACTCGACAACTTGCGACGCGAATAGTGATTCGAGTACAAGTCATTCTTCGTCCACTACGTTTACATTACGATGCTAATAATTTACGAAAGTCTTTTCCGTTTGAATGAACAGCTTAATAAGTATTATTAACCCTGGAATCACCGTGCCTACTTTGTACTTTAGATACAATTTGCTTAAGCAAAGCTATGTACTTCGTTTAGCTACAGATCCACCAAATGCATGATCATGAACATGCACGGCGTATCTTGGAGCGCAATGTTTACCTTAATGCAATTCGATTCCAAGTTTAGCGGTTTCTCTCGCTTATAAACTTACGTAAATCCTTGAATTATTCCCCGAAACTTCACATTGTGATGGACAATTTGAATTTGAAATTTTCTTGAGATATCACAAGAATTCGAAAAATAAGGTACATAGACATGCACAAGAATGATGTTTCAAGGGTTGAGGCAACTTTATAATAATATGCATAATGCAAAAAAAAAAACTTGGAATGTGGTAGTCTCATCAGTGTGCTTACAATTTCATTCATGATTTAATTGTAGTGTTCTTTGACTTTTGGGCTTTGGTAAATTAGGTACAGTACACAAACACATTTAACTTGACTTTAACATAAAGTTTTCTCAGCAACGCAACACAATTAGCACTAACACGTGTCTGAAGCAATTCTACTTATAATTAGACAAGAGCTAGATTTACATTAGAATTATATTGTTTGATATAAATGGATATATTATAATATGTATAACACATCTCTTACTGTCTGCATCATTGCAAATGATCGTGAACAAGAAGTGACTACCAACCAAAATACCACCAGTATCACAAATCATACTAGAAAATTAAGTAAATAATTACGAGACGCAAGTAGGTTTTATTAGGGTCCTTAGATGAGCAGACCAAAGATTATCTTACAAATCTTCGCGTCAACTTAATAATTTATGTTTGAGGTTCAACTTTCCATCAAAATTGTCTCAACGACATTACTCCAGATCAGGCTACAGGCTACGTACTTAATCGAAACACCCAAATTCGCACCATGCGTTTCCAAACATAAAACTATAACTAAATTCTCTGTGTAAAAAAACCTAAGACTTGTCTTACTTTGACTTCTTTTCACGAATGGCAATGACGTAGCGCTGTGCCACTTTGAGTGACGGAGAGTAGCCATCGGGATAGGAAGAATCCTCGAACAAGATATCGTACTCGTCACTGTGTGAAACTGGTGGAGCCTTGACTACGCCCTTGTAGAAACAAGTAGTCTGAGGATAAAGTGCCATAACTGAATAATTAAAAAATAGAAACAATCAGGATATCGTAACCTACAGTTCATAAGCTAGGGATTACTTTAATCTGAAATTACCGACTGTATCCTTTGGAAATAAAGCTGTTGGGTTCGTGGCCGGATTAGCTCTCATTACCGGCAATGGAATTACACGACGACGACTGAGGGTCAATTTCTCCTTTTGCTCCTCGTCAATGTCATCAACTTCATACTTTCCTGTTGAAGCGTTGTACTGCGTAACTTCAGCCAAAATCCAATTATCCCCGTCTTGTCCTCGGGTCAGAGCAGCGACAAAGTCACCAGTCTGCATTACAAATATGTTTTAACAGGTTATACAGTAGCATGAATATACAAACGTCGGTTCAGATTGAATAAAATCAAAATCAAAAAAACTAAGATATATAAGGTACTATTTACCTTTGCAGCATGATTAATATCGGCTGGAATGGATCCACACAACGGCGGAGGCTTTTGAGAAGCGTCCTTTGGCATGAAGAGTGGAAGAGTTTGTGCCGATGTTTGGAGCATCTTCATAAGGGCTCCACGTCGAATTGTATCCTTGTTTGCGGAATGTCGGGCCTGTCGAGCTCGTTCATTTCTAATTTCACGAACTGCATAGAGTTTCTGTAACGCCATGCGGATTAAATCTTCTTGTTGCCTCGCTTCATCTAAAGCTGTTGGTACCAAGGTCTTCAATTTAGCCTGAATAAACAAGATTACCACGAGAATTATAAACTGTAATAGGTTTTATTGAAACACAATTGTGCGGCAAAATCAGGTTTCAATGGAGGAGCCACGAATTTATGCACAACGGATTTACTAATAAGTACAATACTAACCTTGGCACTAGGAATAGCCTTCTCATCTGTTCTCATTTTCTCATGGGCCTTGTTGATAGCATCAATGGTACTTTTTCCTCTGGAATGATGAGCCCCAATTGTAGGAAGCAGCCTTTTGACTGCCAGGAGCTTCTCCTAGTTTTCATAAAACAAACGAATGTGCTTTCTTTTAATGTCGAATAAATTGCTGTCGATGAGTATTAGGGGATTGCTTTAATATTTAATACCTGAACTTGTTGAGCTGGAGTTCCCTCAGCCATTCTTACTCACTAACAAGGTTTAAACCAAATTACTTGGGTGAAACTAAGGTGCAATAAGTTTTTTATTAATCGTACATTGGATTGATTGCAAAACCTTGTACTTACCTAAAGTAGCAAAAATAATTACTCCTTCACTGTGTCTCGTTTGTTCAATATGTTTGTTCCCCGGCGGCCCACGGCTCTCAGGGAACGAATAGCTATTTGATTAATGAAAGTTTACTGGGCGGTCAAGTTTGCATTGGCAGCAGCACGATGAGCCAGAGATCTTCCCACAAACAAGACTGCGGCCCAGCTAAGCCCAACGAAAGCAACACAAACCTTTGAAAAAAAAAGGTTCAATTAGGCACGTTCGAATAACAAATGAATACCACAAATTTAAGGTATTACTACAAGGCCTATAACACTAACATACACAATAATAACAATGATACAATACCTAATAATAATAATAAATAAAACAATATACAATAAAATAAGAAATATAGACACCACAGACCACAGCACAGGAGATGACTTACAGCGTTAACAAAAAAACTCTTGGATTTGAAGTACTCCACTGTAATAACTCCAAGACTTGGTGCATCCATTCTAAAATAATCAGAATAAAAAAGATACTGAATTTAGAATTGAAACTGACACTATCCATAATTCATATATGTAGCTAATCCATTTCAATTTTTTACGTATAATTCATTTCAGGGTTTAGGACTATTCTATTAGTTTTAGTTGCGTTACATTGTTGTCACTCATTCTCTTCTCGTTCCACATTTAGGTAATTATTAATCAATCAACGGATCCCGACAAGGTGAACGCAGGCTCACAGTTGTCTCGGATTTACTGTTCTAATTAATTTAATTTGCGAAGAGTCCTTACTAAGCCTACGTGTTCACCACGTAGCCATCACTTATCAGTCAAATCAGAGTTTATGTTTCACATCAGTATATCGGATCGAAAATAAGCTAAACACACAACACACTGATCTCAGACACGATGAGGTAAGTAGGTAATACTCCAGAGTTTGGAATTTCGAATTTGAAGAATTCCATTTGGTATGGAATATGAAATACAATAATTATTCAAAATATGAAGTGTTATGAATATGTACGTATCACAAATAACATACATAATCATACTCAATCACATATCAAATGAATATAATGAGTAGAACTGTAAGAAAAATACAATATACAATTGCGATAACTAAAAAACCATTAAAACGCATTAAATAACACATACATAGTTGTCCCACTAAACCATGTCCATCGGAAAAGAAATAAAAAAAATTTAATGCGATGCCCGAGAATCGAACTCGGATCAACTGCTTGGAAGGCAACTATGCTGACCATTACACCAG
>JAQFXY010000690.1:0-18983 GCA_034693865.1 Ceratophysella sigillata | reverse complement strand
AAATCTGTTTTGCTTTACACAAAAATGATCTGTTAGACGGAGCATTCACATTAGTACGTAGGTACGAATTATTACGAGTTTGCCAATGCATTATGCTTCCATTTGTATTACACAGCGGAGCAACAATACGAGACCTTTTGAAAGATACCCAAACTTTATGCATGTTTCAGCAGATAGAAATAACTCAGTATCAAGCAGCTCTCGTTTGCAACTGAATTGAATTTATTTGGATCCCATTCCATAGCACCTGTAGAGCATGCCATTAGCAAGCAGCCGTTAGAAGTGGACTTGGACTGCTGTGCATTGTAATCACATTTAGTAGATGGAAATTGGGAAATTGAGTGCAGTTAGCGTCCAGGAAGAAGGACGTACTAAAAGAGAAAGCGTCAAGGTTCGAGCAAAACTTTTGGTTTGACTCAAGTAAAGATGAACTTTCTTCTGTTGGTCCAAGTGCAATTAATTGACGCCCTAGGCCTATAAAACTCGGACCCATGTCCAATACCACGTACGTCCACGGCCTGGCTGAGAGGCACACCCACACACGGGATGCTCTCTAACAAGGAAAGGCCCCAAGTTTTGTTGGGAGAAAATAACATAAAGATGTGGTTCTTTTCCTATTTTCCTTTCTTTCTTTTTGGCTGGATTGGGAAAGGAAGCGAAGAAAGTATTGAAGAGCTTTCTCCATTCCAACTTCCTTCTTCTCCACCCAACTTAATGGAGCGACAAATATTCGATCACTCTTTTCATACAGAGCCACATGTGCAGAGCGGATCCTTCAATACTTTCCCCACTCACCACATTACGCTTCAGAATACTCAACTGGACTTAACCCGAGCATTGCAGATAAGCTACAATGACACATTTTCACGACTGCAGGTCAAGTTCGCTTTTATTTGTTTTTTTGACAATTTGCCAATTTCATCAGTATCATACCTGCTGATGCTAAATTAAAAATTTTATCGTAAAAAATCGGAGACTAGTGGCGAAAAGTTATAAAGTCTCAACTTATCATAAATCTAAATATTAATTTCTGAACGATAACTGTAACGATTGGGAAGTTTGGTTATTTACAAAAGTAACTGGCTTCATGTCTGCGCTGTATGTCGTTTTGTTAAATGAAAGTAAACTTTCCAAAAACAGTGGGATTTACAAGTACGTGAATTGTAGTGAGGTAGTGTGCCTGGTCCACCCTGTATGTCTCTGCTCCATGCAGGGGAAGCTAGGTAGACATTAGGAGCCATGTATGTGCAGAGTGAGGAATAGGGAAATGTCTCATTTCTTCATGATTACCGTTCAGCCTCTCTGGGGGAAGCCCGATGATGTTCAGCTTCTTAATCCGCAGAAGCCCAAAGTCTATTCCGCCAGAAAAAATCCGTAATTGTGCTTGAGATTAGTCGAGTATTTATGAGCGGGGAATATTAGATACAGAGTTAAATCTTTTGTCTCAGACGCTCCGGGTACTCCGGTTGGGAAGGGCCTTCAGATTGTTTGAATTTCATGCTTTCTCAGGCAGAACTCCATTATGAGTCTGGCTCCTCGGTTTCTCCGAAATAGGAAATAGGAAGCCAGAGTCAGGACATGCTTAATGGCAAGAGCTTCGGTCATTCTCATCGTCACAGTCCGTGAGTGACATTCTGAATGGAGCCTCTCGCCAATTCCGCTTTCCTCTCGCTCCTCTCTCTTCTGGACTACTTTTGTCATTTTTGACTGTCACGCCTTGTCTCACATTTGAACAATATTTATCATTCCAAGCCTGCTTACAAACAACTCGCCTAACGGCTGCCTTATGTTACTGCTTCAATGTTACAAGGTTTATCAGTTCAAATATTCCCTAAACCTTGCAGTCTTGAGAGCGTAACTACTACACCTTTACCTGATGAATTCATCTCTGATTTTTCGTGTATTGAGTCAGCCATTGGCCGAGCTTTGAACTATGCTATAAGTTATAAATACATTTGACTTATGTGCACAGTATAAGCTGTATACGAATCGTTTTGTGGTAGATAATATTGTAGTCTATTCTATGTACCTAGATGACAAATACTTCATTTCATCAATGATATTATTTTATTTATATATATATTCTGAACTTTCATTTTGTACAATATTGCGTCCACTTTGCTCATGCTTTAATTGTCCATTTTATGGGGTTAATAAATAATAATAACAATCATGCTTATAACGCAATCGATGTACTTCGGCATAGATACAACGTCCAAATTGGGGGCACGTTTTCTACGAAACTTGATCAGTACTTTACTTAATTCGAGAATAGATTGTTTTAATTTTTTTATGCAACATTTGGGTTAGACTTGAAATGTGTACTTGATGTAAATACTACAATAACAAAGTTTCAGTCATGAATAAACGCAATAACTATATCCGTACTAGTTTGCTCTGGAAATATTATGACCTAAGTTTGACATGAACGCCGGCTAGATATGAGAATTTGATATGTACCATACGTTGCGTTAAGAAATTTTATCACTATTTCCAAGGTATTTGTCATATTTATGCCTAATAAACTTTAAAAAACTAGTCTCTAGTAATGGCAGGGACTGAAGCATTTATTAACGCATTAGAGAACTCACATGCCTCGTACTTGTACATGTCAAAAACGGTTCTTCATCCTGTGCGTTTAGAAATACATCTATGTATGTGTGTATGTATTAGGAACACCATAGGAAAAGATAAACAAGGAACAAACGAGGAGGTTGCCTCCAGCCCAAGCAGTAGAAAAACTCAATTTTCCTTCAAATCATCAAATCCACATGCTGAGATTATTGAAGAGAGAATTTACTGTAATGGTGTTTTTGAAAATGGATGCGACAAACTAGAAAATGTCATTTGCCAAAAGACGTGTGAATTGAAATTTATTTCCGTCCAGGAAGGTAACTTCCGTCGAGAACTATATACGAAAGAAATGGGAAATCTAGCAAGCATTGCAGCGCTGCCTTCTCGAGTGAGTTCAATGCTCTGTATGTGCCTGGCAAGGATTTAATGTACTTACATTCTAGAGTTCTACTATGCATACTTTCTCTAGAATAAATCTAAACTTCTTCAAGGGATATTAAAGCAATGAACAGGTACCAATTGGAGTTTAGATTTTTTTAAATGGAAAAGGTACACGTTTAATATCAGCCAGTCGCAATGGAGTTCACCACTGGTCAATGGGTGAACTTCACCAATAATGGTTCACCAACGGAATACACCACTAAAAACACCACAACGCAGTTGATTTTTGATTTAAAGTCTTCCTACACTTGCATTAGATTCTCCTGTGGAATGCTAATTTTAAGGCACATACATGTAAAACCACGGGATAGCTGTAGCGGAAATCGGTAGGTGGTGTTAGCAGGGTTGCTCAACTAACTCCCTGTGATCAGCTCCGCTTATCAATTTGACAACATAAATACGAGATAGGTATCACATTCTGTAATATGATACAATAATGCTATCTCAAGCTACTGGGTCCACTTCTTCTGAATTGCTCCTAAAAAATTATAGTAAACTAGATGTACCTAAGCTGAGCATTGAATATTAGGCAGGCTAGCCCTCATCTCATGAATATGTATTTAAAATCATGGAAACTTGTGAAATTATTTGATGTAGGCCTGTCCTTGGAACGCTCCGTATATCCTTGAGCTTCACCAAATTCTGGTGAAGAAATAAGGCTTAAGAAGTAAGTAGCAGTACGCCAAATTGTGAATATTAGAATTTAGCCGGAGTGACAGGCTCGTAAACATCTTCCAACAAGCCCCGCGCACAAGCCACACAAAAAAGTTGGTCTGGATTTCCGATTTGTGTGCAGAAGCCGAGGATTATTAGTTCGTTATTTTCTCCCCTTATTTTCCCCCGTCCTCTTCCCGTAAAACAAATTGGGCTGCGGCAGGAATATGACAAGTGGGCTCATTACACAAGATGAAGATTCCCACATTTTTAGGGGCTCAGAAGTTGATCAACAAACATTAGGTTGAATAAGGAAAAAATATTATCTCATTTCTACACCAGATATGCTCAGTAGCTTATTTCCACAGCATGATTAGGATTTCACTCCGGCTTTGGTCCAATTTCTATATTTTCTCATTTTAACAAATAAGAATTTAGATTCCTGTTTGCCAAACTTTTTAGAAACAAATGACCCAAAAGCAACCACAATGCAGGGTTTTATGCGGTTTTACTAGGCGGGTTAAGGAAAGCTAGGCGGAATGAGTTCCACATCTTTGCCTCAAGAACTGCATACAAGGCATGGATTATTAAGATGGGCATTTTCTCATTATGATTAAAACTACCTGATAATATAAATTTATTCAAAATTAAACTTTCATGCGGTTCGGCAATTTGTGTGCTCTGTAGAAAGCTTTGGCAACAACATTATATGCGTTTCATAAATATATTCACTGTCCATATGTTCACGTTACAGTTCAATGAAGCAGCTATTTCATATAGAACACGAAAGAGCGTAAAATCGTAAATACAAACTAAATTATGTGTTTGATGAAATACGCGTAAACCAAAGCCAAAAACATGAACATGCTATGACAAATATTTATCCTGACAACACAGAGAAAGTGCATAATTTTGTATGTGCTAGAGTAATGGGTTGAAAGGCGCACTCGGCCTAAGTAACACTATGAATTCAGATTGGGAGTCTAAGGCTATCCAAGTCTAAAATTTATAAAAGTTTTGAAAGTTGTTTTGAAAATGATATAACTACTTTGAGTTTGGTAGCCCATTGTCTCCTCCGCACCTCATTCCGAATGGAGTGTAGGCATAAGACTCGGTTGGAAGCAAAAAATGCAATAAGTGTCTCGAGGAAGGAAAAAGTAATAATGGATATGGAGAAAGAGAGGCTCAACTACTTAAGAATAAGACTCTCTATGCTGGGTGTGGTGTGGGCTGCGGTTTCATTTCCTTCCCAATGGGAATATGCCGACTCGAAGAAAAAGAAATACGGAAAACGACTGTCTCAGCCGAACAAATAAAAACTTTTTTTCTCCTTTTTTGTTTTCGTTTTTCATCTTTTTTAAAAAAGTTGGATTATGTGAACGTAATAGGTTATTGTGAGAGTATATGGGAACTAGGAGAGCGCTACTTACAGTACTATATGCCTAGGGCAGGATTTGAATTAGTCTATTTATGTCCGTTCTGGTTCTTGGCTAGGAATACTTCTGTGAAATCATGCAGTTTTACGTCCTAAAAACACTGTAGTGTAGTCAAGCCCAAATCAAACCTAACCTAGCAAATACAAAACAATGCAAATTGGTAAATATACGTGTTTTTATTAAGTTTAATTCTGTTAAATGAAGTGCTAATTGTCGTCGGATTTTCAAAAAAAGTTTTTCGAATGTTCATACATACAATTAAGTGACTTTAATTTTGCCAAGGCTTGGACATTGTAGTATTTATATACTTATTATATTCAGGTAGGAGTGGAGCTTTGCTTGTTTGTCTGAGATTTACCAAATTACTATAGCATAGAACCGAAAGTTCCATATTTGGCCCTTAATTTCATGTCCGGAGGTCAAAAGTTTGTCAAAGCAATGAAATTCCAGTTGTTGAAACTGGGAAGTCAGAGTATGAGCTGCAGAAGGCATGGGGAATGGAAATGAGTAGAAAACACATGTTTGGCGGTGGAGACTAATAATGGTGTTTCTGTTTGCCTCAAGGATTCATCCACTGGCTTAATGAACTTAATGAATCGAAATCTTCTGACACCAGCTAGTTAGTCAAGTCTCCTGCTCTCGTCTTCATCAAGCTGCCTTTGTACGGCTAAGTATCACCTCCTCGCTTCATGGTGTCACAGACCTCCCAAATGTTGGAACAAATTAAGTCCAACCAAGAATACCCAACATTTCATTCCCGTTTTACTTCGTTAACTTTTCGTAGATTACGTTCCAAAAAGTCCTTGCAAGAATTCGTTCATATCTACGGCACCCTGCCTACATTTGACTCTTGCTCCATGTTAACTTCAATTAACTCCATAGAAAATAAGTATGTATTTTGCACTGCATATTCAAAACTGGCTAAGAAATTTATTCTATTATACACTCAACAATATTTCCAGAACGCACGTATGATAAGAAAACACGTACATTCAATTAATAGAGACAGATAGGTTATGCTAACAAGGTGTTCTGCAGTGAAACTGTATTGTTCGTCGATTGCTGAACGTCCAAATTTGAATTCTATCCACGGTCAGCGCTCGGTTTGCCGCTATTTATTTAGTTATGCAGCGCTGACCAGCTACCTTACTGTGGAAAAGGCTGACGTACAGCACTTGCTTCATCTACGAACACAAATAGCAATAGTTCAGTTTATGGGTAAATATGAGAGGTGCTTTTGGTTAAATTTCTCAATACCAATTGCCATAGCTGGCCAACTCGTCCTGAGCAGCTCTTCAGCATCTGAGCCCGAGTTGGTCGTAAAAGTTTGATGATGACAAACTTAGATTAAAAGTCAAGACGGGGGAAGGTGAGAGTCTTCAACTTTCTCCCTATCCCAAAAAAAACTTTATTTTATCGTACTCAAAAAAGCGGATTTAGGTGACCAAACGGGTTTTATGGGATGACACCGTCGTCCGTCTGTCACTCGGTACCAAACTCATATTGTTACAACAGCAAATTGTGAATTGTTTTGCACTAACAAAGCAACAAATTATTTTTAAAAACCAGAAATATTGAAATAACCTCATAATTATGAGATCTGAGAATTCGCTGGTCAGAAGGGACAAGTGTCAAAGTCAGAGTGAGCCCTTTGCTAGTCCCCAGCAGCCGCAGTCAAGTTTTCTCCCTATTTTTATTTACACGACTCATTTACTCTGGCTGGTCTTAGGCTTGGGCTTTGACGAAGACTTTAGCTCATTCCCTAACTACTTTGCTCCCCTTCCTTTCTCCTTAAAGTAAATAATGTACAGCAGTTCGGGGTTTCTTCGCAAGAGTCACATTCACACTTTTATTGTTTCTTCAACAAAACTTGTTAGTTACTACCTGGCTCCTTCAAGGAGCGAGAAGACCGAAGGGAATTGTACTTTGGAAACTTTTCCAGGGCTCTCAGCATAATAATCGCCATAATATTAATTAGGCGAAATTGAGCTCTGGGATATTAATCCAGGGTTTGGGGAAATGATCCGGGTTTCGCTCAACAAACCGGGATTTGGATCTGACGTAAAGTCTAAAAACTTTGAAAACTTTTTTATGTCCGACGCCTCAGGATACATTACCTTTTACACCTTCAGTGAGGCCTCGGACTGGCAGATCGAAATCGAAGTTTCCAGACACTGTATGTTTGCAGTAGGCAAGTACTTCTCATTTTAAAAATTATTATTTGATCAGAAATAATTCAAAGTAAAGTAAAGAAGCTGATTGAGGCTTCGGAAGTAATTTTTAAAGTATCTTTCCATGACTTTGAGTCATTTTGTCGTAAAAGCAAGTAGATATTATATAAAACTATATTGTATAAAACTCCAGCACAAAACTACGGAATTAGAACATGTGATCTGAATCCAAAATATGCATTAACTCAATGAAATCCCTAATTCCGTTGTTAGCTTCCATTTCAGTCTGGAAGAAAGTTTGGACTCAAAAGGAAACTTCTGAACTAGCCTAATGACACCTAATTACTTTTAATTGCAGTCAAAATAATGATTATTCAACTTGTTATTCCAAATTCTGACTTCACTCACCCTTCAAACTTTTTGAAGCACTTGTTTACGTGTACACATGTATGAGTTACGTGTAGTAATTACTTGACAATTTTCATTAAAACAAAGTTTGAAATTATTGCTCAGAGTTTTCTAAGATTCACTAGAAAGAATCGATGCTACCTACAACACTATCCAGAAATAACTAAAAAATATTAACCGTATTTTTAAAAAACTGTCTCCAAAATATTATTTTCTTCAAAAATTGTTTAAAAGACTGGAAGCAGAATTGGCACAGATACGGAATTGCTAATATACTGTTACTGAATGAAAATCCATTTAACCGATTGTTCACCCTCAATCCGGTAGCTGTTCTCCTACCTCTGAATTAGGAAAATTAGTATGGTGACGTCATGGGAAAGCCCGAGTATGCTCTCGTGCACGAGCCTCCAAAAGTCCAATCCAGCTTAAAGTGAGCCGAGAAAGTGAACAGTTGGCGAGAAAAGTGAAGAAAGCCAAAGGACTTCCGCTAAGCTCTTTGCACGCTGGAGAAAGTCAAGTGATTAGCCATTTGTGAAGCGGGTTTGAATGAAGTTCCCGGTTCCCAGGAAGTCAAAAGTCCTAGCCGCTGTCCTGCCCAAGTCTTTTCATCATAATGCAACACTAAACTCAAACTGAAAGGAACCGCTGCAGCTCCTATTAACTTCTACTTGTATCATTCAATGTTGCAAAATGTTGCAAAATGTTCAATGTTGCAAAATATTGCAGTCTACACCATTTCGTTACATAAATTAGTCTATACCTATACCTTTCCATCTTCACAAATCAGGAGCGGATATATAATTTGGCCAAGCACAAATAAACATCCCGTTTAGTGGTTTTCTTTGACGTATGAGTCAGCCTAATCGAGTTGTTGTGCCAGAAGGTAGTGCGGAATAAATTGGAGCATAGAAAGCATGTGAGAGGACGGTGGAAGAGGCGAGGCCTGGAGAAAGGCGCTTTGAGTGGTGAAAGTGGAAGTTGTGTTGTGGAGCTCTGTAATTCCTGTGAATCGACGTGGAAAAGCCGTGTAGTTGAAGGGAGAGGGGATGATGATGGAAGGACTCTAATTTCACAACCCTCCCTCTTCCGCCTAATTCAATTCCTTCCACTTAAACACAAGCCAAAGCCCAGCCATGGACTTTCTAACTACCTTCGCCCCACCATTCATATTAGTGTCCAAAAACACAAGTCACGTGTGGTAAAGGAAGGCCGAAAAAAGGCTTCAATACTAAATTTTTTATCATTGAGCAGATATTTCCAAAAATTCTGCCCTGTAAAGAATTAAGAAATTCTGCCCTGTGAGTGATTTGAATAAAATCCCCCATCAGAATGTTGCATTGTAAATATTTTTTACTTTTCTTGAATTATGCTCAATGATGAATATTTCCTGTAAATGGAAATACATGCGGTATACTTTCCGTATAATCCTGCTGAAGCTTCAGTAAAAGAAAATGAATTTCCATCCAAATCCTTCCGCTTGCACTTCAAGAAGATGATCATTGGATAAGTATAAAAAAGGCTTTTAAATATTCGGGACTTCCCCATTCTTTTGGGACGTGAGCCTGTAACGGAGTCCATAAAATGTATGGAGTGAAACCTAAACTCACTTTGTTGTTGGTAACGAAAGAATTCTAATTGAATCTCAGCAGACGGAGCGGAGTGGCTCCAGAAAAAACAAAAGGGGAAGGAGGGAAACAAATGAAAATAAAAATAAAAATCCGAACCTTATAGTCTGTACATATTGAATGAATTGGAGACGGGGAATAGGAATCCATTTCTTAAACGTCTTGGAATGATTCTAATCGCCATCCTGTATTCCACACGCCTCTCTTCATTATCCCTCCATCCACTGCTTCTCCCGCATTCCTCCAAATGTCCTGACTCGGGCTCTAGGCACATATGTATTATACAGGCCGAATCAACGCCTGGCACTTGGACCACTCTCGCAGGTTGTCGCAGCAGCATGTCCCCGTCGAGCAAAATTATCAACTTTCACCATATCTGCTACACTTAGCCCACCAAAAGTAATATAGCAAAATAATCAGTTTTCACCCTGATTCTTGCATGCCCAGCTGAATGCACAAATACATTTTGAAACTGCTAAGGTATAACGCAGAGAGCAACAAAATCTCGCGATTCTACTGTATAACTGCCCACGATGAGCTGACCAGCCGTCAGCATCATTGGGGAATTTTGGGAACCGGAAAGGCTTTAAGCTGGACAGGAAGGATTTACTGATTGAAAGTAGTGTTAACTGATTCCTGGATTCATCATGGAATTCATTGAAGCTTAACCAGGATTTAAATGGATTTGAATTGACTGGGCGTAAAAATAAAATAAAATTAATTTGTAATCACATGCGTATAATTCAGTTCCAGCCTGCACTACGACATAAGACTGTTCCAATACAAATACCTGACTTTCCCTAGTTTACAGTCATTAACTTTCACTCTTGTCGATGCATTGGGGCTGTAGTTGCCCTCTCTGCTAATATCAACTACTTGGTAATACCTAATTCAGTTCCAACTCCGAATTTGAGAAGAAAAGCTCCACTAAACCCTTTAGTCCCACAACCCGGCCTGACTACTAAAAAGTTTCTTCTTTTCAATTTGAGATAATGATTTCCCCCTTTCTTCCCTTCTAATCTATTCCACCAGTTCAAAGCCAAGACACCGGAGACTCAATAAGCCTAGCCCAACCTACAAGCACAACTTCAGCCAAAAAACTCCCTGCGGTAGCTCCAGCTCCACACCACACCGCAGCATATTGAGCTTCAACGTTTTTGTTCCTTTGGTCCTTTTCATGTATTTTTAGTTCCCAATATTTTCTGCCTTTTATGGCCACTTTTTGCTTGTAACTTGCAATTTGTGTATAAACACTCTCGCTCCACCAAGTTTCAAATAATTTTGTTTCTTTGATAGTGTGACGGACAGACAAACAAGCAGATTCATGCCATAAGAGCGTTCTGGTCTAAGAAGAACAAAATCCCATTGCCCTAAAAAAGCAGATTTCAATTTTCGATTGAGAAACTCAATTTTAAAGGAGAGACAGGTCTGCTGATCTCTATCCTCTAAGTATTAGGCTATGTTATGAGCTTCCTCGAGATAAGAAGCAAGTCGGTCGAAAAAGTCACAAAAGACGCAACAGAACAGAAGATTGTGCCTCTGTTCCTTCTCCAAAAGTGCTTTTCTAGGTCCAGCCAAAAGTCGTGTCCAAATCGGAAAGTTCAGGATTCAGGATGGATGGTGGGATTTGTTTCTTGTTTTAAACATTGACATTTCAGCCTTAGTAACTGCTTTAATCGACTTTCACTCCTGGATAAGTATTTTGCTATACATGCATGGAATGGAGTCTTTCCCTGTTTACCTATGGCGTCATCTGAATTTCAAAGGACCATACCGGATAAGCCTAATTTTTGGCGATTTCAGCTAGCTAGTACGGCTTACGGCTTCGTTGCTGTATCAAGTACAGTAGTGGTACGATAAATACAAGTTATCTGATCGTAGACAGTTGATCGGAAATCAAAGTTACTTTAGTTACCAGTTCTGGAATGTTTAACAGTAGATTTGAGTGTTTGTTACTGTGGCTGTCGGTTTAAGAGATAATCTATGTTGTTCAACCGCTAAGAAAATTTTCCAGGCATGTTTAAAGCAAAATCACGTGGCTAAGGAAGGAGGTGAGAGTATCTGTTTCAGAAAATTCTCACAGAAGTTACTCGGAGTGACAAAACTGGTGAGGCTTTGTTTGTATGCTTCAGTCAATATTTTTGAGCTGCTTGTGTATTTCCTTCTGAAGACCAAGATTTGGTTTGTGATTATCTTGTGTGCATAGAGTATGGTGAAGTTCTCTATGTCGTCGATTTATTTTATATTATGTAGTACTAAGCGTTGCTAATACCTATAATTACATAATAGATGCATACATCGATTTTAGTTAAAATTGACGAAAGTATTAGCACATTGTTTAACACTGTTTCCTTTATTAGTAGTGAGACCATAATTATAATTTTAATCTATTGCGCATCTGCACACTTACAAAACACGTATTCACGCGCACTCTTCAGTGCCGATGAATGTTCAGATATTTTAACCTACATAGTTAAGCTGAACATATAAATAGAAATGTGTGGACGTCGACACGTGGTTCCTCCTAAGGTGTTTCTCGTAAGAGAGGTCAGTGCCATAAAGCATACAAGGGACTGACATGGAGAAGAATGAAAAGTTTCAGCAGCAAGAATGCCAAAGAAACGAAGAGTCCAGCCCGAGTTTCTCATCAAGTCGCCACACAGGAAGAGGAAGATTAAACTGAAAGATAAAACGATTCTGTCCCACGTCCCACCAACTCCAAAAATGACATTTCAAAAAGAAAAAAATGAAGAACAATTTACCAACTATTCCAAGCAAAACAAAACAAGGAGGGGAAAGGGAAAAATCAACTGAGGAAAAGGTACATCCACATAATCTCTGGGCACACAAGATGAGGCATAATAGGGCCACAGTCTCAAGTGTCAACCAAAAGGTTTTGAGCAAGACGTATGGAGCTTGTCCTAGGTTGGACCCTTAAACAAGCACAATTAGAAGTACATACGTCCCTTCTCCAATAACACAACACTTCACAAGTACCCATACATTCTCAGGACTTCTCTCTCAAATTCAATGTCAACGGCTTTTTCACAGCAAATTTATACGTGCGCGATATCTAGTGATATTTGTAACATGGAGACTTCCTGATTTTAAGTAATGTAATCCAATTAATCGGCGTCATTAAAATCCAAAGCATTATTTATGCGTTAAATGGAATTTGCAATCGGATGCCATTTAAATTGTGGAATTTGTGTCCTAGAAAGTCCCAGCTTACGCCATCTAGTGAAAAGGATAGAAGTGGCACTGTTACTAGAATGATAGTCAAAGACATTGCAAATTACAAGTTCATGCCATTCAGCGCAATTTGGGGCATGAAAACTGTAAGCCCATACCTGCACAGCGTGCTCAGCTAATGTAACTTGAAAATTGAATGCAGGGAAAAGTGTAATTGCCTGGAAGTAACAAACGCTTTTGCTAACCTTTGCACTTTGTAAACTATTGAAGTCCAGCATATTTTGTTTATTTATTATGACAAGGATGAATTATTTTCTGCTTCTATGTAGTACTTATAAGCAATGTTTTGTTTCCTATCTTAAGCTGACAAATCAGTAGCCAATAAGACTTTGACCCGTAATTTACGAGGAGCTGGAGCTGAGTGGATTGATCAATACGCCTACACACATAGCAGATATTGCAATTACTAAATTAGGATATGCTGAGCTTTCTGCAATGCGGTGCCTTGAAGGACAGAAGTGCGTGGTACGTGCCTTGCTGAGGACGCCTTCCCTCCCCGATTATTATTTCCTTGGGAATGCCAAACTTTTTGTGTCTCATGCAATTTTGTCTATATTTTTGTGGATGGAAAGTGGGACAAGACCAGACTGAGGACAGGAGTGAAGGAATGTCATTTTAGAGTTCCTACAGAATGTTACACAAATCTGAAATGTCCCAAAAACTTTGTCGTCTCTCTCTGTCTTTTTTGAGCAACAAATTTAATAAACCGAATATACATAAATTCATAGTTTTGAAGGGAGAGAATATATTATATGACGACAGAATATAAAAGAGGTCTTGGTTGGAAACGTAATAAAAGGCTGGTCAGCCTCATAAAATAAAATTGTGTTTAGGAGTAAAAAAAATTGTGAGTGACATGGCGACTATCTGAGGCCCTCTATTTTTTCTATGGGCTCCGAACATTAAATTACATTGGGAACATTACATCACCGAGCTAGACACTAGGCACTGTTGTCCAATCTCATGTCACTTTCTTCTCTTTGGCCGAGTAACGTTGTGCATGGTGTCAGACCTGATAGGAGATGGCAGGAAAGGGCCTTAAAATATGGAACATCTCGTACAGGTACAGTACAGTGCACAGATAAGGATCGGAAATAAGGGCCCTGCCGTGGCTGGCGGTAAAGCCTAGTCAAATTGTGCTTGTGCAGTCAATTGAACACACAAAGTTGTAAATATAAACAATACCGTGTCCATTTTACTAATACAGAGCTGTTCAGAGCGTATGAGCGATTCGTACCATTTCGATTAAATTATTCACGTAGTTTTACTAGTCACTGATTTGAATAAATGTGTCATTATTGAATGCACATCTTAGTATTACAGATAGGATACAAATAGTGGGTATTGCGGCAATAATCCTGAAAACAAACATTCAAATTCAAATTCAAGGATCCCAAACGAATTTTCCAAAAATCCATTGATGCAATTTAAACAGTTTAACTTGGGTTTCTCTATTGACTTTTACTTCTGCTGTCCGATTGAGAATCAAATTAACTCAAATAGGTAACCGACCTTAGAGCAATAGCCTCAAGACAATAAGGTACGACATTACTGCCCTTCGCATCGTGTTTGGTACTTTGGTGCATGAGACACGGGAAAGTTTGCTTTTATGACCATAGCACTCTGCGATAAATGTCAAGTTTTCTTTTTGTAATTCTCAAAAAAGGCCATGGTTGGAAAACGTTTTTAGATTCTGAGATATGACAAAGTGGATATGAAGCTCGTAAACTGAGTGGAAAAAGACAACGAGGACTTATGAACTCTCTGCTGCTCTCCCTTTCCACATATTGAGATCAAGTAGAGTCAAAATATTCATTCATTCACAATTTATATCTTCTGGTCAATAAAGTGAAGGACTGACTGCTTTTTTCTCCTAGTGTCTCTTTTCCACGTAATAATCACAATCCATCCAACAAATCATATCCTCAAGCCAAACGCATACCCGCACGTCAAAGCAGTGAACTTTTTTTTCTGTATTTCTGGAGATGATGCATGCAAAAGACCAAAAAACCAGTCTGATTCTGATAAGGCTTGTAAGGTGATACGAAAGCAGAAGTGAGCAGAAAGAACAAAAGCCTAGCTTGGAAGGAATGAGCGGTACGCAGTGGTTTTGATACTCAAATCCCATTCCGACCCGGATTATGATTTATGATTCATCAGAGGCCTAAATCCAAAATTCACATTGTCATTGTTCTTCCTTCTTCTGAGAAACCTCCACTTTTTCAGTTTAGACCAAAAGGGTCCTATGTCGTATGGAACGACAGTCCCTCTCTCTATGGATCCAGCGCACGTTATAGCATAAACAGACATGAGTAATGCAGATATCGTAGGACGGATACATATTCTGAAAATACAAAAACATAGAAAGACAAACAGAGCCTTGGTTTAAGGGCATCACATGCTTCAATTGCCTCTCATAATTTTAGTACCTAAACTAAGTTAGTTGAACGAGTTAGTCATCAAAAGAACTGGATGTAAGCAAGTAAAAGGTGGCGTAAGACTAGTGGTCCCGCACTGCCGATGTCAGGTTTTTTGGTTTTCTCCCAAAATGACAATGATATTAATGTGTCATTCCGTATAAACTCCCATTGTCTCCTTGGTGAGGACTGGGGTGAGAGAGGCTCGCATTCCTTTGTTATTACACAAGACAGAGACCTACCTAATTTACCTGTCTTCTCCATCCACCTTACTCATAAATCTCGCTCTCCCTACGATCCTCCATAGTGTCGTAGTCCAACCGCCTCTATGCCCTCACCTACTCCTGCCGTATCACGTACAACCAAATTGACTTCAAGAAGTACGAATAGCCGCAATTTCATTGCACAACTTTTAATGTCTTTCCGTATCATCTCAAGCATATTGCATCTATCGTGAATCGTACCTACAGGATGTTTCAAAGGCCGTTTTAATCCACAATGCAGAAGGAACAACTCCTATATTGAGCGCTAAGTGATTACTATGGCATTTCTATTTTTCTTAAACTTTAAAACCAATGGAATGGTCCCAACGCCTGAGATCAGGAAATGATAACTGAACCTAGCCCAATCCCGCTTTAAAATTAGATTTTTTCCTTAAAAAGTGCCAGTAAAGTGATGAGAAGTTTGAATTAGACCTTGAGCTACTACGCTCATGGAACTAGCTTCCGTGGTGACGACTAACCTAATAAAATTCATATTCAAAACTAATTTAAACCTTATTTAGGCCCAGTGCTGGGACTGGTGAGAGCTGGAAGGGATTGGAAGGGGAAAAATGTAATAAGTTAAACGAGCAGTTGGAGTGCACTCACTTAAGAGTGAATCCGAGTGCCGTCGAAGCCAGTTGGTCCTCTTACAATTTCTCACCACTTTTTTGGGCTGTGGGAAGGAAAATCGGGTTTGATATAAACCAGAAACCAAGTTCCAATTCCAAGTCCATTACTCCATCCCCCATCTTCATCTCCACTCGGATCATGTCCACTTGCTTACGAGTCGCCTATCTCCTCACAAACAGCTATGCTCCGCTTAATCTCATTTAAGGTTAAGGCTCCTACAACCCTCAAGCTTTTTCAATGTATCCACTTACTTTTCGCCATCTTGATCTATTTACATACAGTCGAATGGGATGAATTTCAAGCCACGTCTGAGTAGGAGGCGGTGAATATTGTATCTGTGTTTCGTCAGTTTTCTATTATTTATTTCAGAGCGAGAGCATGGGCCAATTCTGGAAATTCCTTTTTTATTTGGTGCAAAAGTCATTATAATGTGAAAAGGAAAAGCTGTAACCTGGAAACCAAAATTTAAAGTCCTAAGCCTCATGCAATACGCAAAAGGTTACATATCTTGAGGCTTCACACTGGAAAGCTTGTGCTTCTAAGTAGCCGTTTTTCCGTTTTATAAATGTCAACAGCCATGACGTCTTCATAGAGCCTGCGGCTAGACGTGGGCTAACTCTTCAATATTATTAAATTATTGAGCAGAAGCTTCGGTGTTTGGTCGTAATTTGGATTTATAAACTTACGCAAACAACTTTTTATTTCGCAATCCTCGTCATTTGGGTGCAAAAGGCTGAATTTGGATAGACAAGATTGCCGTAAAATGGTTCCAACATTTCTTAAAGAATCTTGTAGGCTGAAAAATGTCTGCTTAGTGTGGTACCTAGCCTTAATCCGAGCACTAGGCGTGAGTCAATCGCTGGAGTTTATCAAACGGAGGGATGTTTACTTCTTCCTCCAGGCCACTCATATTTATTTAAGTACTGAACAGATACAAGGAACGTAGTGCATTATGCAAGAGTGATTCACTTTTTGACTAACTTTCTTGTATTTTTTCATTTAAAACCTCACATCACATCTCGCACTCCAAGTAGCACTTCCAGTGACCTTTTAATCTGGATGAGCTATTCACATTATTGGGATATCAGAGAGAATAACTTTTACACTCCAAAACACACATGGGATTTATTCTTACCCAGCAGTGTAGCGTTTCATTGACATAATATTTTCCAAAGAGCCTTGCCTAACCCATGTAAGCGAATAATATGATTCAAACCTAATGTAGTAAACGGGATTTGTTTTTCAATGTGTCAGATTTTTCCGAATAAATAAATTAAATAGAGATTTGAAACACCCTGCATATGACGATTACGAGTTGGTTAGTGTTAAACTATTGCATTTCATGGAAAATGGAAATTCCACTTCCATATCCAAAAAATAGCCAAGCCGTGTGTATTTAAATTAAATGTACAAGGCACATGAGGAAGTTAGGCTAGCTTGTTTGCCTATCATATCAAGTGCGTTCTGACCTGGCCTTTGGTCATTGTTGATATGCCTGTTTCACATTACGCCTCCTCCCACTCTAATCTCTATTATGTAAGTTGACTTTTGAGAAGACTTATTAAGAAAAGAGCCTCTGACTCAAACAGATTAGTATTGATCTTCCCTTGTGAAGGAAGGAGCGGAAAAAAGGTCGAGTCTTCAATCTTCATCCATTAAAAATAACTTATGTGACATTTCTCGACATTAAATTAGGTACTTGCCAGTAATCTCCTTTACTATGTTCCTCTTTTTTCATGCTCCTATGTGCAAATTCCCAGTTGCTCAGCCTATTAGCTAATACAACCCTAAGCCCACCTTCGTATTAGGCTACGAGCTGGAAAGTGCTCTGAGCAAAATGTTAATGACATGATGGAAAAGTTGAAAATGAACTCAATTTCAAAACATTGCCAAACTACATGTCCTCGTATTCTTACACTGCGTAGTGATGATTATTAATGCAAATGAGCAAAGTTCCAAGATTACACTCAACCAAGTCAACGGAAGAGAGCAAATCAACAATAACAGTTCAAATCTAAATTACCAATAATAAAGTCCTTACCTAACGGCTGCTCAGATGTTGGAATTGGCAATTCCTTCAAATAAGGAATTGGTGGAGCGAAAGAGCAACTTAAACTGTCAATATCGCTTCTTAATTTAGTCAAGTCTTTGCTGGAAAGCAGCTGGGCGCTGTGACACAGTTTAGACTTTCCAGCTCGCGTTTTTTTTGTTCATCAGAAAAAGTTATTGTTTCAAAACTTTGTTTGTCACTTTTAAGATTAGCACACTGAACTGAAACTTTCACTTCTTAAGAGTACGAGTAAATCCTTAATGTTCCAAACCCTGAGCTTCTCTCCCGCTGTTTCACGCGGCGATCAGGATAAGCGTGCAGGGTAAAGGGCATTCAGATCTCATAACACAGGCCTTGTCATTATTGTTTAATTAGAGGAAGGATAAGCTTTTCAAAAATTCAGCTTTATTCACAAACACAGCGTAGAATCCATAAAATATTTATAGTCCAATTTTTGCAAATTGTATATTTTGCTCACTGTGCAAGTTTTGGAACTAATACGCAGCTTTTCGTAAATTATAATTTCTGTCAAAATTCTATTAATGGTTAACCAAGGGCACGGATAACATCAATTCATTCGTTGTAGAAGGAAAATTAAAGTTTTTTGAGGGTTGTGTCCTATCCTAGTAGTAGTGGAGCGTTGGCGTTGCCCGCATGGAATTGTGTGGAAAACGGAGAGAGACGCCTGTTCCGTGGCAATGCTCCTCGTCTGAAGATCAAGGGAGAACTGAAGACGAAAGCCAAAAGAAGAAAACATTCGGGATCACTCCATCAGGGCTCACACAGAATCATGAGATCCTCAATTGTGCATTGTGCATACACTACCAGTTCTGGCTCCGTTTCTATTTCCTTAGCACTTCTAAGGTATCTTTCAGGATGCCTCGGCTAAAGCCCGTTTATTCGGCCTCATCGTCATGATCCACTCTGTTCTGTATCTTCATAATAATATTTATTATTAACGTATTTATCTTGATAACCGGACACATACGAGGGTCATTTCAATGAAAGCTGCCGATAACAAAATATTGATATCTGCAGGTTGGTAAGGTTATCAGAGCCGAA
>JAQFXY010000689.1:0-18992 GCA_034693865.1 Ceratophysella sigillata | reverse complement strand
CAGTTTTGATTTGTTAAGAGCTTATGGACTTTACCAGTCTTCTCCTAGCGAAGCGACGGCGGATCTCTGGTCTGTGCATTCTATTTAATTCGACGAGGTTTGTTTCTGTGTAGGAGGAATCATGGTTGTGGTGCTTATCGTAGCGTCGTGGTAGGTCAGCTCAGCAACCAGCAGTAGCATTCGGATTCTGAATATTGCACTGTTTGTATAAGCAGGTAGGTGGCGAGAAAACGATCTACGAAAACGTACCTAGTGCATTATGCATCCTGCGCAGCCTGCACCTGCACCGGGATATTTCCAACAACGAAATGCAGTGCAAAGCATGCGCATATGGTACAACGTGAAAATGCCTTGTAATTGCCAGGCCCTCGGCTTTATTACGTTCTACAGTTTGCCCTGCTGTGTGAGTCATAGTGTCGTGCCGTGATGCGACAGGAGAAGTATTTACAGTTTTCGGGCACATCCATTATTGTGACTTTCTGAGGTGATAAACAGGTCAGGATATTCGAGAAATAGGAACCATCGAAGTTCTGGCAAGATATTTAATCTAATTTTATGGGCATGCAATAGGTTATTTTGTGATTGTAAGGCCTTTGTGTTCAATTTGGGAATCTCAAACAATGGCAAACAATAGATTGGAATCACGCTCGCCCATTGGACTCAAGATCAAGTGCGGATTTGAAGGAGGCATTAGAGCTCATATTGATCAAGTTATACAGCTTGGGTAAATTGAAATCAGAACAAAAATATGTCACCGGTGTGGAGAGTACTTAATTGGTTATTCCTCAATCATTGACTATTTATATTTCAAGATATGAATTTGTATGCACACCTATTGTTCCTGAAACTCAACCAATAGAGGAATTGATGAGCTTCATGAACATCAGGGACAGTGATACATTTACTGGGCCTCAATTCCAATTGGAAATGGACACTCCGGGTAAGGAATAAGGAAAGGTTTTTATGGATTACATGTACACGCTAAACTATCGTAACGTTATTCTAAGATACAGAGTTGCCTACCTGCATATTATATAGCGCATTGTTCAACAATTCCAATTCTTGCACGACCGACCGGCCGACCGACCGCCTGCAGCCATATTTCTTTCATACACTTTCTATTCAGTGATCAACGCGCTACTCCTGTTAGCAACTGTTTACCATTATCTATAAACAATTGATTGACCCATTCTGCATTCAAACGACCAAACCTAGCAGCGTACCAATAATTCCAGCCTAACCTCCTAGCTAACAACCTAGCCTTGCCAATGCCCTCCCATAACCACCTTAAACCTCTATAAACGGAATAGGTTGGCAGAGACACGTGCTTTACATGGTTTCCAACTTGGAAGCGGAAATCCAAGGAGTGGACATTAATCACATAAAAAGGGCAGAAGAAATTCTCCGATATCAGCTCGCGATGTGCCACTATCTCCGAATGTATTCTGTCGGAATTGAGCTTACAGCGAACAGTTGTGTTGCTTTGGCAAATTGTCTCAATTCAATAGTCACTGAGAGCTACTATCTACCTACTTGGGTAAGTTTGTGGCTGCTTAGCTCATAAATACATGATGCCACCGGATTAATTTGACAATAATATATCTTCTGACGTGCAGTATATGATCAAAGTCCCAATCGGAAACGACCAGTCCAACATTAACCATGAGGAAATCAGGGACTCTTGGAATACGTAAGCAATGCACCCACGGGATCTAGTATTACTAAATAGTAGAAACATATAATGTGCTAACGTTTGGCATCCCGAAGCTGCACTAAAACTTATCGTCTATTTCCAAGGTGGAACACATTGCGTCTTTTATGCGGCTCGAAGGTGCAGGTTGAAGTTGCACTGGAGCTGACCAGAAATATTGCAGTTTCGGAGCACGAAGTTCAGCGCTGGTTGGGAGAACCTATCAAAGGGATCTTCATACACACGGGTAATAACTATTTAGCTTGCATAGTATAAATATAAATAGACAGAAATTTCATGCAAGCTCTTTGTGCAGACGTGTTCGAGAGATCTGCTGCTACGGGATATCCTGTCCTTCGCGAAGCGCATCGTGATGTCGTCAAACAGTTCTTGGAAATTGGAGTTTGCGTTATCATTGAAACCGATAGTTACTCGGCTGATCTCAATCTTTATGAATGGCATATTCAAGGTCTCATCCCGCCCTCTCGAGTAATAACTAATAATTTCCTTTTGCTGATAGATAAGTCTGTTTATAACAAAATAGCAATACATTTTTTGATTAGCATAATTTACAGTTCCATTGAATTAGACGGACTTGTTGTATTATACTTTTGGGATGCTTTGCGCAGGACCCTCGACAACTTCAGCTGGAGACTATTAGAAACTGGTCGGACTGTACTATGTATAAGCGTCTTCGTAAGAACCCAGCCAAATACAAGCTATACCATGACGCTATTGAAGAAGCCATCATGGACAAAGTGACTGTAGAAGCTGGAAATAAAGACAAACCTCTGTAAGTTTCAAGTTTCGAAAACTGCACTTAATTCATTCATTATCTACACGTAGTACTGCTCGTATACTGCGGTTTGTGTATGCCTCAGCACTGCATGTCTATAAATGTATTTGCAGCATTGTGATTGTTGCTGGGGCTTGTAATGGGCGCCTGGTACAAGCATCCCTTGAAGTTGCGGACAAAGCAGGAGTTGACTTACGAGTTTACGCGGTGGAGCCAAATTTCAATGCAGCCAACACGCTATTCCACTTGCAGCGTAGTGAAGTTTGGGAAGCCAAGGTTAAAGTTGTGTGCCAAGACTTGAGAGAAATCACGCTTAAAGAAAAGGCTGACATTATCGTTTATGACTTGCTCGGATCTTTCATCGACAGTGGATTTGCTCCTGAATTCTTGGACGTTGCTCAGAAATATCTTAAAGGTAAATTATTGATAACTTTTCCACATAATAAGCTAAGCTAACGCAGCTTCCTTACTAAGCTTACGTTACGTTTCAGCAGCAGATGGAGTAATGATTCCGAAGAACTACACGTCTTATCTTGTGCCAATTATGTCATCAACGATGTACCAGCAGATTCGTGAAATGAAAACAGAACCCGGTTCCTTGGAAACGTTTTACTTGGCTAGCACGATGAATCAGTATGAAATAGCCGATATGGAGAAGCTGTTTACATTTGAACATCCTAATTTAGGTATCTGGTAATCCTGAGCTAAATTACTTGATAACCTGCTGAATCAATTGACTTGGTTTTTTCATATGCAGATTCTGCTTCTAAAAGTCACCGATATGAAGTACTGACTTTCAGTAGTAAGCTTGATTGTATTCTTCATGGATTTGTTGGTCACTTTGAGTCAACTCTGTATGGTGAATCTAAGATCAATTCAAACCGATTTGGATTGTACGGTGTTCCTCCTGTGTTTTTTCCACTCAAGGTATGCGCTGTAAAACAACTGCAAATTACGATACAACACTCTACCTTGCTACAACAACATTTTTGTGCTGGGCTCTTCCGCATACAAATAATATTAACGCATGCATGTGTCATATCATAATAATTGTAATTCCTAGGTTCCCGTCCAAGTGAAGAAATTCGAAAACATTACAGCTCATTTCTGGAGAAAATCTTCCGCTACTCAGGCCTGGTTCGAATGGACGGTTACTTCTCCTGCGGTTCTCAAATTCCACAATTCTTCTGGATGTTTTTGTGCAATGGATTTGAAATGAAACGAGTGCGTAAGATGTTTCCAAGGCCAAGGTTCCGTGTTTTTTTAATTTATGATTTACAAATCACAATGTACTATGCACTAATTTACTTTCTTTTCTAAACTATACGCATATCAATTATAATTATTCCCAAGTTTTTCTTTGTTTACAGCAAATCATATGCCATAATTAAGTAGCTGTATAGCTCCTCTGCTCAGTTAATGAAATAATCAACTGATGCAGTCACTATGACGGTATGCGTATTTGCAAGTACTCACTAATAAACTTAATACATAAATAATATAAATCGTTCATTTACTTGGATTTTACCAGCGATAGTCTCTGTATTAAATCTAAATCTAGAATGCAAGACCAGTATTTAGTATACCAAGTATTTTGGTATACTAATTGATTGGGATACAAATTATCAAAATGCTGCAATCTTGGCTTTATCCTGTCATATCAAGCCTGTTCTGTCCGATTGTTTTAAATAAAAATTCTGAGAACTTTTACAGCGCATCGTGCATCTCATTTATTCGGTATTAGGTATTTGTTATGTATAATTATTTGTACCATTGACCGCCTGTAAATTATAACTCATAAAATTTGACTCGTCATTCGAACACTAACACGCATATTCACATCCACACAGAAGTGAGTCATAATTAATTCCCCAATTTTCCCAAAGTTGAGCCTAGCTTTTGATAAGATGAGTAAGCAATAAGTTACTCTTCAAGCATTTGTTTATTATTTTTATTACTGATAGTAGCTGAGAGCCCGTAAGAAGAGCCGGTTTCTTGTACTTAGTTTACTTGTGCCATGACTCAAGCACAAGCAACATGACAGAGCGTTATGCTTCAAGTGTTATGCTTCACTTCGTGATTTGTGACTTCTCTTGCGTAACTACTTATCCATGTAGTAAATACTTAAGATTAATCCGACATCCGATACATGTTCATGTTAATACATACATTCTAAGCTAATTTAATTTTATCCACTCATCAGAACTAAGAAATAATGATTCCATTCATCTGCTCCATGATGTTCCAGAATGTATTCCATTAAAGCCAATAGAGGCAATAGAGCCAATAGTTCGCAAGGTACACTCTATAGAAAATTGGCTCCACCAAAGAAGGCACTAATTGAAATTAATTGTTGCAATGATTCATCCCTTCCATCCAATTGACTTTAAAACACAAGTGTATGGATGGACAAGATGGTTCAAGGATTCATCTCATATTCTAACTTGTAAGCACGAAGAGTGATTGCTAGGGAAAAAAATTATTTTCGTACATCTGTTCTGTTCTGTAAGGATTAAGGATGTCAGGTTTAGGTTTTAGTTAGGTAGCAAGTAACCGCAGTCTAAAACACGTCCACAAATCTCATTCGATGTATTTATAACAGAAGCAAAACAGGTACATATTGACTGCGTTTAATAAGTAACTGGTGTGGTATATGTTTTCTTAAGCCATATATG
Organism: Ceratophysella sigillata; assembly: GCA_034693865.1. Classification (NCBI taxonomy): domain Eukaryota; kingdom Metazoa; phylum Arthropoda; class Collembola; order Poduromorpha; family Hypogastruridae; genus Ceratophysella; species Ceratophysella sigillata. The sequence continues at coordinate 13,831 of JAQFXY010000689.1, read as the reverse complement.
GTAAGAAAATTCTGTGGAGCATAGTAAATGCGTAAAGACATTAAAGTAAATATAAAACTTGTAAAAATCTAAGCATATGAGTCATTGAACGGAAGCTTTGAGCCGATAATTGTCACTGTCACTGACCCATCAAGTTTATAGTTTATTTATGATCACTCTGAGTTACACAATGGGCAGAACACTCAACACATAAGTTCAGGCATGAGACAATACGAAGGTACGTTAAGAGTTTCAGAATTAGCAACAAGAAGGGTTGTTGGTGCCAAGAAAACTAGTTCTTCGCTGTTATTGTTGCGTCGGTGTGACGAAGCAATGCCAGGGGTCAGCGTTCGCAATGTACAAATGGCAGACGTGATCTAGGTTGTGATTTGGAATTGCTATAATTTATGTCAATACAATAATAACTTTGGTCTCTAGAGATTTAATGTAACCCAGAATTAGAGGAGGTTGATAAAGAAGCATGCAATACTCCAAGCTGCAACTCGTTTTCAGTTAACAACACGAACATTTACACACTTTATGGCCATATTCGCATGAATGAGTTCACAAATGTTTCGGTAAAGGAAATAATATATGTAGGAAGCCAATTCTTCTTCAGATTGCCTGTCTGGCCGAAGTGAATGCAAATGCAACAAATTAGACTTCATAACGCTAATATGTATATGTGCACAAATAATGAAGAGAACTGTCCACTGGGATATGTCAAGACTAGCCGATTTAGATTGAGAGAAAAAATGCAAACCATGTAATGCTACATACGTTTCCCTTGAGCTGCGCATTCAAATTGAGGCATACAAATATGACATGTGCTGTGCTGCTAGTCATTTAGTAAACTTGGCCGTAGTGATAGATAGCTGCTGGTCAACTCGCTGTGAGAAGTTCTGCTTAATAGTTGTATACGTCAATAAACATGTTATATAACTGCGACGTAAAGTATCGCATGTTATTCTTGGTATTCCAACAATTTAGACCGAGCCGAATTTCGTGAAAAGCCTGGGTGCACTAGAACTAGAAGAGGAGATGCGTTTAAAGGGTCTGGGTTGAAATTAAAAGGACTGACTCGTGATTTTGTTGTTGTCCGGAATGTTTGGGGGAATCCAACGAAGTTGTGCAGGTAGAATTACTGGTAGAAGGTTCAAGGAATTCCTTCCGTTCCATTGTTCGAGTCTACAATACAGCATTATCTCCAGTGAAGAGTATAATAGATGGACCGGGAACAGACCTGTCTAAAATCATGGGTTTTTTATCCCTATAATATCAAGATAACTACTAATGTAGAATATACCTATATATATGCAGAGGTGCTCTCAGGCGTTGCAACTATAACCCTACCTGACATCCGAACCGCACTCGTCAGGTTTCTATTAATTTCATGCAATCGAGAGCATAGGAAATAAATAAAGCAAGTGAATTGTCAATTTTCTTCTTTATCCAAATGCATGGTCAACTTGCAGTGAGCAGGTCTCTATATCCATGGGTCTGTCTTGTGTTATCAGTTATCATAGAACGAAGCATTTAGGCTCAGTTAATGCTATTATGATGTATGGTGCCTCTTCTGCCGATTGACCAAATGAAAAGGAGCCTACTCAGAACTAGAGTTGGTTGGGAATATTGTGATGAGTAAATAGCTGAACGGAGTCATCTCGGCCGATGATGTTAAGAGACTTGGCCTGACTAGAAGAGGCAAGTTCTGGTTTCGCTTGGATGAGTCAGGCTGACAGAGGAGGAAGAGGGGACGCCGATGACTTAAATAAATTCAACTGCTGGCTACTGAGCTACAGTCCTCTTCTGCCCTCACGTCAGTCAACAACAGTTTCTCCTTTCATTAAGCGTCAATCTCTACAGGCCTACGTACATATTATTCAGACCACAGAATCACAAATCAAAGTGTCTTAACCCAGTGAGCAGAGAAAAGACATAAGATGTTTCGATTCGAAACCTTAGTTGCGTTCCTTGCAATTTGTTTTCTCGGCCTGCTTCAGCCGGGTTCGGGTCACACAATGGGCATGGGATCATGTCCAAAAGTGGATCCAGTTAAGGACTTTAATATGGATAAGGTAAGGGAGAACAGATTTATGTAAACTCTTAAGACAGTAGCATTTGGGCTTTTCGTATGCATTTCAAAGTGAATATTGCATTAAGAGCTAGCACTCGCCGATGCGGCTTTCAATTCAATAGGAGCTTGACTGTCGTGAGTTACGGATCCTAACCTGGCTTGAATTAAACAATATCACTAGGTTAATGAGGCGGTTTATTTTGAAAGTAGCTCTTAGTACAGTAGCTCTCGATCAACGCGTATCAAGCTTTCTACAATGCATTATCGAGTGTATGTTTGTTGTGACGTTTTCAAGTAGGAGTTCCCTACCAAATATGGGTTATTTTATTACCGTCTTAAATGAAACTCGAATTGTTCCTAGTTATTGAAAATTCAAGCTACGGAAACGTGTGGTTGAATATAAATGTCAGCTAAGCCGTGATACACTACACATCCGTGATAGTCATCCAACTACAAATATTCCTCACGTCTGACGTTGGAACAACTAAGACTCTATTAAAAGACAAACTACCGTAGGTTCCTGAAGGTATACGGGACTGTATATTTTAAGAAATGCCTTGTAAGGGTGTATATTGAAGAACCTTGAACTTTGGAAATACCTTTTCAACCCCTTCATTACCTCAACCACTTAAGATTAGAGTATTACAGTTATTTCTTATTTCCACAATCTAATCGTAAGTACAAGACAGGGGAATGTTGAGCAATTAGGCTGGATGCTTAAGGCACAGCACTTAGTAAATATTACCTGATAAAATATAAGAAATCCCAAACCTGAAACAAAGCCGTAGAAGCAGACAAGGAGGCTTAATTAGGATTTGAAGTGCATGCATTCTTCTCACTGGACACAGCTTGCCCAAAACAAGGCGGCTAATGATATGTGCATTTAATTGGGCTTGCCCTCCTTTTGTTCCCCATTGACCATGTTTTGCTTTCCTTTCAGTTTATGGGAGAGTGGTTCGTGATTCAGAAGTTTGCTACGAGCAGCTCCTGCATGCGCTACAACTTCACGAAGGGATCCGATGGGAAGATGCGGCTCGTCCAAACCCGTCAACACTTCCTGCTCGACACAGTCGGCGTGGATCATACGTACACGTACACGGGCGTCCTCAGCGTTCCTGACACGGACGCCACTGCGAGAATGAGAGTCAAGTTTCCCCTCAGTACGTACTCTCAAATTAACACTCATTGTTCATGACTGCTCTTAAGCACCAATCAGCACTACTCTATGCTGTATTAGAAATTAGAATGTGGCGAATGTCATTCCGGCGATTCCCAAAAAATCTAAATGCAGATCCAGTCTACATTAGAATTAAGAACATATCTATAGTGAAAACTCAACAAGGTATTAGCAAACGTCGATAAGTTAGTCAGGGACGGTTTAGTTTGTTATTATATTTTTAACTAACCCGGTTCGGATTCAACTGTTTTTTACAGTTTTATGGGCAATTGAGGTAGTGGCAGTTGGCAGTAGTCAAGTATAATTACAAGCATATCTCAGCCCAAAAACACACTTTCCAATGCTGTATTCGGTTTCTGATTTCGATTTCACATAGTTTAGCGTGGTAAATATTGGATTAGATAATTCTTCTGGCCTCAAAAATATTCACAATCTTCTGGCAGTTTCGACACCAGTATATATTAAGAAAACTGAGAAATATAATGTACGCTATTGGGAAGAGCGTTAAAGGGTTGGAAAGCCGTACTCAATCACATAATGACAAACATGCTTAACCACGCTGCCTCATTTGGCCATAAACTGCATGCATAGCTGTCTTCGAATTGTTTTAGTTTTAACTATTTAACTACTAATTTTTTCTGGCGCACAAACCGTTAAACTTAAAGTTAAATTATTCGTTCGATTTAGTTCATGAACTACCGCTGTTCGTCAAGCTATTCCTTGTTTTGTTAGATATGTTGGTATGTATTACCGTATACCGAAGGTACACCTTATCTGACTGAGCCTTAAGTTTTTTAGAGTTTTTGGGAATTGGGCCGCACTGAATTGCGCCATAATAGGAAACGAAGAGGATCGTAAATCGTAATAGCTTTTGTCATTCGAGATCATGGCTAAGGTGAGTGGGGCAGAGAAGACAGTAAAGACATCCTCTTGTGTAAAAGGTAAACACCCAATCCCGTTAGAGAACAGAGGATCGCATTACAAATCACAATAGGCCCGCCGTCTCCACTCCTTACGCCATGCCGAGTGAAATTGATCATGTTTTCCTTTGACCCAGAGTCTCAAAATAGATTATCCTTTCAATGAGTTCATTTACCTTTCTTACAAACTCATATGTTGAATCACTCCATTTGTTCACTATTTCTGATTGGCCGATCTCTCGTTTTCTAAAATTCAGACGTGGCTGGGGAGTCCGAATTTGTTGTGTTTATGACCAACTACGACGATTATGCTGGAATCTTCACATGTCAGAAGATTCTTTTTGGACATAGCAAATCCGCAACGATCCTCTCACGGAAGCCAACTCTCGATAAAGCCATCGTTAACCAGGTGAGAGTTCATAAACATGGCTTTCTTGTGGGAACATTTTCATAACTCTTATATTTTGTGGAAGCCTTAATCAAGTACCAATTTGCAATGTGCATGTTTTAATGGCTAGATTCGCCAAAAGCTCGAGGAGGAAGGAATCGACTCAGACGATTTCAGTATTGTGGATCAATCAAGCTGCATCACGAAGAAGGACGCCAGCTTCAACGTGAACATCGATGACAAAACGTTTTCAGCTGGAAACGTGGCTAGTGTCGTGAAGACGGTAAGATTAATGCAGAAATAAAACGAAATAGTTATGAGTCCGAGACGAAGCCGAAACCATACCAACAATTTTGCTTTGCTGTGCATGTAGGCCGGTGGTGTTATTGGTAGTGGAGTTCAAAAGGCTGGGGATGTGCTAGGATCCGGAATCACCAAAGGGTCGGATGTAGTTTCGGGACTTGTTGAACGGTTTGGTGACGACAAGAAAGGAACAAAACCAAGGAATTACCTGGACGAGCTCCTTGACAAAGCCAAGAGCCAGGATAATACTGCTGATGCTGAATGGATTAATTAATTTCATCCTTTACCAAACTTTCTGTTTTCTTGTTTTTTGTGTAAATATTTGTTTGTACTTCATTTTTACACAAGTTGACCGAACGCATCTCAGATAATTGTTACCTAAACCCCGAATGCTTTGTTTTTATTCTTGAAATTGCCTTACTACGAAGGGCTTTCAATTTCAAATGTCCTAATTGCTTACTCCATGCACTAATATGTATACTAATTGCTTCACTGCACTACTGATACAAAATAAAAGAATCGGTATGCAGTGGGTAATACTGTAATGTGCAAAACGTATTAGAGCAGCCATGTAGACAAATGTGACAAGTTATGCTTCAAATTATCATTGTATTAGTTTCTAGCAAAATAAACCTGGTTTCACTGAATTATGCTTAGTATACGTGTATTTCATCGAATCGCAACAGAGATTATTGTCCATTATGTCCATATTTAAATATATTCACCACGAAAGCGGAAATTATGCTACGCCTACACATAAAACGGAGCTAGAAGTTAGAACTATTTTCATGTTTACAGCAGACAGTTCTGCTATACCTGGCTGGTGCCTGTGCAGCACCAGTTATAATGAGCATAATTAATGCAAATAGTAAACTGTCTTTAATTATTACAGGCATAGCCTGTATATGTATTCGTATTGTCTGTAGTAGTAGTAGTAGTGGGACCAGATTGACTTTTTTTAGACCAGAAGGGTCTTATGAGATGACCCTGTCCGTCCGTCACAAATCCATACGTTCTTATCACTTTGTGTATAAACTGGTTCAATTGGAAGCGGTGTATGGAACACTTTTTAGTGGTAATACGTGTTTACTTAGTTCTACGACAGGTGCATTGCTTCTTCCTGTCGGGAGCGTAAATTACATATATATTCAAATGATTGGAAGCTAAATGCCATGTAAAATCTGAAATCTACTGCACGATCTAAAGCCAAAAAATTTAAATTTATATCCAATCGTAAAATGTTCGAAGCAAATATGATTTTTTTTTAAACTGTAAAAAGTGTAATTTCAGTTAACTGTCACTCCCTTCTGGTCCCGAGCTGCCGAAGGCAGGTTTAAAAAAAAAACATTGAAATAATATGATCGCCCATTGTTGGCAACCACCTTGCATGAGTTGGCATGATAATGATAATTCAAATATATGTATAATTCCAATACGGAGATTACATTGGCTTTGAGATTACGTATAAACTAGTAAGCGTACTGCTGCTTCGTTAAGAGTACTAAGCGTACTGTTGCAAGGTACTGCATTTCTTGGGTTTATCTCTGCTAAGCCTGTTTCTTATCGGTTACAACCGTTTATTTATTCTTTAACTAGACTATTATACCAGAGAATTCCCTGCAAAAAAAGTTGTCGCAGATACCAATCCAATCGCCATATTCAATCTAGCCTGCTGGCCTAATAAGTAAACTTACCACAATTTACGATTTAAGATCAAATGGTAAAACTGGAAAACTTTTTCGACAACTCGACTCTCCAAGCTGACAGCAATTACATCGTTCCTCAGCGGGCGTTGCTCATATATTATTAAGCGATGAGTAGTGTCAGTGTACATTTAAGAAACCACAAGTATGAAGGGCGTTCGCTGGAAGCAGATACGAAATAAATTGCACTCCAGTCACGTGAGATTAGTGTGTCAATAAAATTTGATTTAATCTTTGTAGAAACCAAAATAAATGTGGAAATAGACGAAAAAAGAAAGAATGTAACAATATTAAACTAGTAAGTTAAAGAACCATTCAGTAAATCACCATAACGCAAAGGTAGCTGATTTAGAAGAGCCTTATTCACATTAATTTCTTTTAAATGCGACCGACATGGAATAAAGAATATGATACAATCACTAGAACAAAATGCTGCCTAGTCAATCAATGAAGAAAGTACATGCCATTGCAACGGCCAACTCAAACGCCTCAACTTCCAACATTTGCGGCAATCCGCCTATTCCATACCTCAACTTGACTCACTGCTCGCTGCCTCATTGCGGTCAAAGCTGCATTGTGTGCAGGAAAACGTCAGGATTCGTTCTGGTAGGTTCGTATAAAGTATTCATACGTCCATGTATTTAACATTAATATTTTATCACAAAAAGGAGCCTCGGCTCAGGTTCATTTTCCTTTACTGAAGAACACTTGCTAAAGTTGCTGAGTGCACTAAACGTTTTAGAGTTATGGAGTGAAACAATCCCAGGGTCTACCCTACGCAAGTAACTATTCATACTAACCTATCCAAGAGTGCTTAACGTGTAATCTCAAAACCAGTTTTCTTGGAAATAACCCCGGAACCTGAATCACGATCTATCGAACTATTGTTAGAATTAGTTAGTCCCAAGAACAAGCTTCGCTTCGGCAGAAAATGGTAAGAGGACGTTCTGTCTCTCGCTACTGGCGTGTGGAGTACAAAACGTTACGAATGGTTGAGTCGTCAAATGGCACCTTCTGATATGGACTACAGGGACGGTGATTTCAGTAAATAGAGACAGCCGAATTAGAGTCCACGCCCAAGCTTTCTAATAAGTTGGCTAGAACGGGTCGTTACAATTTAGAATCCAAAATCCAAATCCGCTCTCCTGCCCTGGCCCTCCACACCTTGGTAATAAAAGCTAATCTATACTTCAGTCACAGAAGCGTGTTCAGATCAATTAACTACTGATTCTTATGAGCTATAGAATTTAAAAGTCAGTTAATAAAACAAGTTGGTAGCGGAAAGGAATGTCTAATGCGCTTAGTCTGCAAGGAAAAAAGTTGTAAGAGCGGGGTGCTACACAGTCAGTTGCTAAGGTACGGCTTCCTTGCGAGAATGCACGAGGTCACATCTTATTGGGTTCCCAGACACGAAATATAATAGATGACCAAAGTTAGTTTGCCAATAAACAAAAATATATCCTATTGTTCCGTTGCAGCTACTAAATTCTGGTTAAGACTTTATGGCCACCTAATGCAGGAGGTATAATTTTCGAATGACGCATTTCATGCAAGCTACATACTATAAATGTAGCTCAATTTTAGTTTCCCAGCATCACAAGAATTGCAAGACTTCTTTTTGAAGAAATGACTTTTCTTTGGGCCAAAATGACTTCCTTCTTAAAGAATTACACTGTGTCGTTTATCCGATCCGTTACTTTCGAAGTTTCTCATCACACTGGATCTTGAGCCAGGATCCTTGGACAGCAGAATACCCGGTACTGCAAAAATACTTGCGGCTGTAATCAGAAGAATTGGCATTCATAGAATTTAGAACTCGAATCAGATCCCGTCCCCTGATTAAATAGATGTAGGTTAACTTACTATCCGGAAGACGCATTGTACTGGTAGCAATTTTGCGTAAATAGGGATGTTGCATTGCGTCCCAAGCTGAAACTCGATTCTTGGCTTCAAACTGAGAAATTATTGAGAAAATTGTAAGTCTAACAAATACTGCATTATCTATAGAGTTCAACATACCAATTTTGAATACCTACCTTAAGAAATTTCGCAAGCAAGTCAACCCCTTCAATGTCAAGCCTAGGAGCACGAGCCACCAACGGCTCAGGCGGCCAATGCTCGAACTTGTATGCAAGAAAGTCTTCATTGGATGTAATGTCAGACCACGTATCATCCGTAGGAGTGCCAAGGGTTCGAAAAATAAGCTTAAGCTGATCCTCTACAGTAGATCCAGGGAAGAGTGGTCGGCCACTCGCCATTTCGCAAAATATGCAACCCACGCCCCTGAAATCCGATAAAAAGCACAATGCATTCTCAGCTGATAATGAACTTGAGCATGCACAAAAGTCATGGAGAGAAAGTGTCACTCGTGGGAAGTAGGAGCTTACCACATGTCTATTGGAGTGGAATACTCCGTGGTGCCGAGCAGGACGTCAGGCGGTCGATACCAAAGCGTCACAACTTCATTCGAGTAGGTTTTCGTAGGAACAGATTTGGCACGGGCAAGACCGAAATCGGCAAGCTGAATGTTGAACCAAAAGATCGATCATCAAGTCTGATTTTACTTTTATCAACATCATCTCAAAGTGAGGACTCTGAAGGATTTACTATGTTTTCCTACCTTCAACTCTCCACGATCATTAATGAGCAAATTCTGGGGCTTTAAATCTCGGTGAAGGATTCTCCTTCTATGGCAATAAGAAAGTCCACGTAGTAATTGGAAGAGAAAAAGCTAAAAGTCAAAAAAAAAAATTTAGTTCACATGTCTTGACAAATCCAGAGTAGAAGCCGAGACTCTTGTGGCTGAAAGGCTAAGGCTAAGGCTTTGGGACAAAAGGATAACAAATCATGACGTACCTTGACATTGTTGATACTTAAAACTCCACCACAACTGTCCATGTACTGCTTGAGATCCCGATCCAAGTACTCAAACACAAGCGTGAGGGATTTTTCCGTATGGACGATGTCGTGAAGTGTAACTGAAAAAAAGACATTGTTTGAGTAAGAATCCGGCCGAGACGTCTCGTGATTTAGTGCTTTTCTGCAAATTGCTCAAATGGAGATGGAGCAGCAAAACACACACATGTGAAGACTAGTGATCAAACTTTCACCCAAAGAGTAAAGAGTAATTGGAATGAAATCTGAGCTTGTGTATTCAATTTCAACTACCAAATGCATCTTGCTAAATGTCGAGTCAAAGGAAAATCCTTTACCGGGTAAGCCTAAACCGACCTCAAGAGAGAAACAAGAACCGACACCAAACAAACTCTCATGGTCATCAGTGGAAATAGGCAAACCGAGTTTTTCAATTGAGCTTTCGACATGCATGCGTATGCAATTGTATTTGAAAGCCGAATATTCATACTGGAATTCGGCGCCATGACCGGTGACTTTACTGAATTAAATTTTTACCGAATTGCAGTCTTATCGACAGGTGTTTTTTATCGAACAACAATTTGACCGAATGCCAAAATTAATATACCAACAACAACAAACCTGCAAAAAATATACATTACTGTACACTGTATAAATTTATTGTGGTGTTCAAATAACTTTGTCAGGTTTGGTTAGGTGAAACATCGCTTGTTGTGTCCCCCGGCCGAAGGCTTAGACCCTGTTTTGTTGGATTCGGTTGTGTGACCTTCGGTCAACCTCTCCATGACCTAATCAAAAACCCATAACCGAATCCAACCAAATGGCACTGGGCATAGGCATGCCATAACTACACTGTCTATTATTCTACTCGAAAAGTTATTATTGTGATGGAGAAGGTTTCTTGTTTCTTCATCTGCTCTGTAAAATCGAGTCCAAAAGTTAATACGTTCGGTCAAACACGCTTCGGTAATAATGTACATTCGGTAAAAACGAACATTCGGTAAAAAAGGTAATTTTGCATGCGGTAAACTGAATTCGATAAAGTCAGCTACAATCTTCGGCGCATAGTGCAGCAGTAGCAACATTACTTGCGCGAGTCCAAAATTCTTCATAAGAACTTGAAACGCTGGGGAATACTACCATAATAGTTACATTCAGATCTCAGATCTAGCGCTCATAAAAAAATGTAACAAACTAACGAAGAGTGAAACAAAAGCTGCAATCGTAATAAGCCCCACAGGGTCGTCCTAATAACCGACTTTCTCCACAATAACTACACGGGGAGATTTCTATTGGCATATTGCAATAGGAAGAACTCCTACAGCAATTATATACTGTGGCGTAGAAGCAGGCAATCAAAACAACTTAATTAACTTTCCACATGTCGTTTTTCAAAGGTTTCCCTGGAAACGATCCAGACTCTAGACATAAATGGAGGCTCTAGATTATTGTCACAAGGAGAACACCTCATCGTGCATCAACTCCCAGCGTGACTACTGACTGCAAATTACTAGGTACGAACCAGCAAGAACACGGCCCTAATTTTATTTTTAAACATGATTACAGTGTTGACTAGATATTCAATTACACTATTCTCCCAATAATTCCAAGTATTCCTTAGATTCTAAACTAAATCAGACTAAAGCAGTAGGTTTCGCATTTTCATCCATGACTGCTGGTTGGAGAAGTTCCAAGTGTCCGTAGTCACGTTAGGTAAATGGAAATTCTCTCAAATTGAAAGCCTTCAGGTGAAGCGGAATCTTACTTAGAATCGTTGGTAAATAGTGAATGATTCAGAAACTCTGCTATGTAAACTTCCTTCGTTGTGTTAGGACAAGAAATAAGAGCCACTGATACACTTCCACTCACCGATATTAGCGTGACGAAGTTCCTTTAGCAGAGAAACTTCCCGTATAGCTGTGCAAGGGGCTCCTTCTTCATGTTCCAGACGTATTTCCTTTAATGCAACCAGACTCTCAGTCAGACGAGATCGTCCTTTGAACACAGTAGCGTAAGTGCCCTGTCAATCAAGTAGATACATAGGAATTTTATAGCATTCTCAATAGAACAGAGGTGTCTAAGCTTTTACAGTACTACAGCAAAATCTATAAGCGGAGCTAGAGACTATCCTAAATTTTTAAAACTTAATTCCCCAAATCAGGGTTGACGGAAGAGAAGCATGCCCAAACTTTCTTTTAAACTCCTGCCAGCTGTAGGCCTCTGGAAACGCGTTCCAGACCAGAAAGTACAACTGCTGGGAAACTCACCTCGCCCAACTTATCCAATTTAATGTAGGTTTCACTCCGCCCAAACCCGATTTCCGAAAGACTCTGTCTCCTCGAAGTCCGTGTTAATGGAATTGGCGGAGTTTCTCCTCCTCCGCATGCTTGTGCTTGTTTGGCTAGGAACGATTCTGGTATGTGTAGATCAGCTGGTAAAGACAGTCTTTTGCTAATGTCCTGTGACAGGTCAATCTAGGCGTGGAAAAAGAATTAAGTATGTCTGATTAAGTATGTCTAATTAAGTGTGAGGCTCACTCCAGGCAGAAGGACATATAAGATTAATACCTTAGACATAAAATATAGAAGGACTTGTACACAGCGTACCTCGGAATGGCGACGTTGATTTTTGCTTCGCAGCTTGACTCCATATGAAACATCGAGTGATGGACGGATTCTTGCAGGTGAGGTTAAGTCATCGGATGCGGCTGAGGCCTCTTCAGATTCTCCATCAGACCCAATTCGTGGATGTTCGGCAACGGAAGCTGGAAAAAGAAATTGAGTTGTGTTCACAATGCGATTTCCTACTCAGCCCACTCAGAACACGTCACTTGAGTTTAAGTCTATGACTACAGGATGTGGGAATCATTTACCAGCAGCAGCAACGCGGTTTTTCTGAATGAGTAAAGTGTGTAAACTTGACCACATAAATATGCATTTGACAACAACTACGAGAAGATGGGCGTTGGATTAAGTGAGGGTGACTGCATGGGACTATGTGCGATGTAAAGGCTTGAGGAACGTTTACTTACACACCATTCTTCACAGTTTCTATTACAAATTGGAGAGGTATTAGCCAAAGTATCACTCCAGCACTCGGCTTACAAATCAGACTCAGCCCACATAAAAGCTCTAAATCCCCCAAAAGCCTCTTTCTCACTACCTTTCTCCTTTGAGTAGTCAGAAGAAACTGAGTTCAAATTGGAAACTTCGTATACATTAATATTCCATACTTACAGCCTAGTCCGTTCCAGAGTTCCTACTTGACCCAAATCATAAACCCCAACGAGGTGGTTTCGTGCTAGCCAGTCTACAGCTTATCCTCATATGCCTTAACTCGAAGACCTACGTTGGCATGAGCATTTCTCCGCTTTCACTTCGACTCTCCCTGACGTAGGGGATACATATTATTCCAGATTTCACGTACGCCTTCTGCTTCTTGATTATCTACATACACAGAGCTGCATAACAAAATATGCCAATCTACCCAACTGAAATCATATTTGTACGGATAGGGATTTGACCCAGCCTTTGACGCTACGACTAAATAGGAAAATACACAAGGTATTCGGTTTCGCTTGACATTTGACATAAATACTAATAGAACTATGCCCAACTTACTTATCGCCTACATAGAATATTTAAGGCAGTAAAACAAATCGCTCGCTAGAATCTCAATCGATAAACCCTAAGCTAATTTTACAAATCCGTATCGTATGGGAATATCCACATTTGCCTGTCATTTACAATAAGGCTGCATTACTTTCTCTTAAACGCTCTGAGAGGGAAAGCTGAGCTATGCCGTGGTGGTATTGATTCTGTTGTGGGGAAGCGAAACATATCAACATATGGCAGACTCCGTCAACCACTCTAGACTATAGCTCCCACAGTGCTATAGGCTCCTAATACGTACAATACAGAGTACAGTGCACTTTGCGAAGTCTGATGAACATATTTAACAAAACAAAACGCTAATGGGGAAACGTCAATTCTTTTACTGGTAAAAAGAAGCAGCAACAGTTCCAGAGTGACAACTTGACAACCATTGTGGTTGCCAGAAAGAACCAAATTAGAGAACCGATTAACCCAAATGTCAGGTCCTGTCCCAAGTACTTATATAAACACGGGTGAGCCGAGTGACACCGATATAGGCCTGACATCTGACATTTGCCTTCATCTCCATGCAACGAATTCTAGCAGTATGGTAAAAACAAATTAGGAACTTTCATTTCATGCTTCATGACTAGTAACAATTTTATCCTTAAAAAGTCGTCAAACCGAAGAAATTAGTAGAAAAGCTGACGCTGACGCGAAAAGCTGTGGATGTTCTATTCTGGGTACTGATCTCGTGTGTGCCTCACACGCCATGTGAGGCACACACGTTACGTAACGTGTGTGCCCCACATTGGTT
>JAQFXY010000688.1:0-19060 GCA_034693865.1 Ceratophysella sigillata | reverse complement strand
CGCAAAAATAAAGTTCCAAACCCTCTACCTTGATTGAGCTTCGGCTATGTCAGTACCCACCCATTTTACATTTTACAAATATCACATTTGCAAAAAGCTACGGAGTTTCAGGTGCTATCAGTTGATATTGCAGTAAAATAACCTGCTCAGGAATTCCTATAAATGAAAATTATAACTATTGAATACAAAAAGCTGTTCAGAACTGGTCCGAACGAATATCACGGGGAAAATGAGGATCCCAATGACCAAATCGATGGTTGATTGAGCAAAAAGGGAATCTTGATTCACAAGTTTTCTCAGTGCAGTAATGTAAAGAGCTGGACAACACAGAAATGTGAGTTTGTTAATCAGAGAATTAATTAGAGTAGGATGCTTCCTTGCTTGTGCCGGAAGCGGAGAGGGCCTCTATGTTCAGATAAGTGACTTGTGATTGTGAGCAGGCCAGTTGGAATTGGAGAGATACTCGTATTTTCCGGTTCAGAGCCTTCGTGGTGGTCCCTGCACTTCTCCTGGCTTCTGTCCAACACTAATTTTGGGTGGAGAAAGTAGGAGATTTTTTGAACGGTTTTTCTGCGTCAGGGCCTACGTTCCGCCTGGTTAGAGTTTTAAAGTTTGGCAAAGGGGCAGAGTGATGAATCACGTTTCCGCTTCGTTAGGCTTCCCAACATTCCCAAGTCCATGCCAGCCTCCAGCTGGAGAGCTAACAAAAATAGAGGGACTTTTAAATTACCTTCCTCAGAGGGGCATTTACCGTTGAGAGGCATTATCGTATAATAAATATGGTCTGGATTCTGGATCCAGCATTCGCTGGCTCGGAAATCAGCCCTGGTCATTCGTACCAGCAACTCACAATGTCCTCTGCTTATGTCGTCTATGTAGTACTAGCTACCGCTAGTGGCCAGCGCATTAACGCAAAGCAATGCTCAGTTTATTGGGGAAACGTGGTTAGTGCAATTCATCTAAATTAGCAGCATTAGTTTAGTGTAAATAAGTACGCGACTATCGTTTCGCCAGCTATGTACTTTTCTTTCCCTTGATCACATACATTCAACAACGCTGTCTAAATTCAACAGGCTAATAAAGATATGCTGGATATGTTAGCATACAAGGTCCATGCGCGCACTGTGTTAGTGTTGCTTACACCTGCCACCCATACCCTTGAATTTAAATACGGCAAGTGCAGTTCTTGGCAATAATCTGCAGAGTTAATATCAAGCTAAACCCTCTGGGAGGATCAGAGCCTAAAAAGAAATAAGAATGAAGAGCAAGGCCCAGCTAGAGAAAGTTGTAGGTATGTAATGGGCGGGTATTGGATGAAAATAGGCGAGACATGGAACACAATTGGAGCAGCCCCGTCACATACATCACCCGTCAGTTTCCATAATATTGTTATTATAATAAGATGACAAAATAGGAAGAGAGGAAGCTACCGTCTTCAGACTTACATGTTCCGCTCCGCACAAAGGAAATAAATGTCAATGAGGATAAGTATGGTTTACAAAGCATGTCGTAGTCCTCTCCTCTCAAAATCCATCTCAGCTCTCTCTCACCAATTCCATTTATAACCAGCTCCGCTTAACAAGATTCTCCTCAAAATTGTGAGCATGCAGCAGCTCCAATTTAGCAATAATTACGTTGTAATGGAGCTTCAGACCTCAATTGCACCCTGTCAATTCCTCCAGTTACTAATGCATTCATTGAGGTGTTTGATGCAATTCAGTTGGGTTATTTCGATAACCTTCGGTAACTGACACGTGAGTGGCTGGTCATGGTCAGCGGGATATAAGTAGCTTTGCACATACAGTGGAAAGAACTTTTACCTCTGGCTGCATGAATGATGAATGATGCCACATATTTTCAAATAAATTGTTAAATAAAATATTGCGCCATATTTTTGCATTTTTACTACAGCTTTGGACTTTACAAAAAAACATTTACATTTTTTGAATTGGCACTTTTAATAATAATACCCATCAACATAAAGTAATAATTGCTGTATTGATAATGTATTTATTAAAGAAGTTACTTATTTATGAGTGGAACGACTTTTATGTTTAAGTTCAAAATCTGTATTAATCATCCAAAAACATGAGTCAAAGCATAATTAGACAATTTGTGTAAGGTATAACTACAGAGCAGACGTGTATTTTATGGTGTCTTGAAATAGGAAGTGGGCAGAGAAGGATTTGGGGGTTGTGCTGAGATTGACGGCCTGACGGAGAAGGTCACATTACGACACTTACTTGGTTTTATTCTCTGCTTCCGTCCTGAACCTTTGCCTCTTCCGAGTGTTGGAAGGTTATTTTGTGCGGAATCTCTTTTTTCTCCATTTGCCTCGAGTCCTTTCACCAATTTGTGTGTTGTCGTTGGAAGGATGGAAAATTCTATTTCTTTCTGCCGTTCCATTGCGGAGAGATGATGAGGATTTCTGGGGCTGTGCAGAACTAGAAACTGGATTTTCTTCAATCATTTCTCCACTACTTTTCCCATCACAAAACCTGGCTCTCTCATCTCCCCGCTTACCTCGTCGTGTGTGCAGAAAGTTAAGTTGAGCATTTGTAAAGGGAGCTGGGCAACCAGGACGTTCCTTTGTTCTACTAACAGCCCAAGGCTTCAGTCCAAAGCACCAAAACTTCAGCTCCTTTATCACATGCATTCAGGTCCAGTTCACATTCTGTCTGTATCCAACACTTTGCTCAGCTAGGTTAGGCGGGATATTGTCTTGTTGGGTTGAATATCGTACAGTTAAGCTTATATCAATGTGTTTCGTGGCGGAAATTAGTTACAGATAAATCTTTCTATTACAGTGGCTTTACCGTAAAACATCTGTACGTTGGACTATGCTTGGAAGTAGTTCCATAGATGAATTTGAACTTTCATTTATTAAATCAGCCTATTGCTGTAATGAAGATTTTCGTTGATAAAATTTTACTAAAGTGAAGGAGTTGAATCTATACAATTGTCAAATGATCTCCTAGCTATTCTGAAGGATCAGAAGGGAAGCTTTTACGAGAACCAATGTGTAGAGATGAAATTCACTCGGAACGCAATCATGTAAATTCAGGGATCTCAGCTTGTGTAAATACGCACAGCACACAGGATGCATAGAATGAGTAAGCTCGTTCTATTCTAGGATGCCTACCTGCTGTAGGAAGCGAGGTTAGAGAAGGGATCTGAGACGAGCCGAAAAAGGTAGCATCTCTGCTTTCTCCCTGGAGAAAGCGGAATACAAAGCAAAAAAAGGCTGCTGGAACCATCGATATGAGCAATCACTCACAATGCGATTCCCAGTCTTGGCACATCCCATTTCTCCGTCTCTTATTTCCCTTCACTTTATTACCGTTTTCAATTTTAAATCGTGGGCTCTATCCAGCTGCTCATTTGCATAGGCTCATAACACATGCATTGGACAGCCACTTAGCTCTCAATGGATATTACTCTGGACTACGTGGTAGGAATGGACGAAATTCTGGTCCTCCTATTGAAGTGCGTGTCGAAGGTACCTGCTTTCTCTTGCAGTGGAGCCAGGTAGGAGCTACTGAAATATATACTGCTTCCTTGCTAAGCTTGATTAATTGTAACCGTCAGGTACTTTACTCTAAAATCGTAGGGATATCAGCTATTTAGCTGCTTCGTTTGCTTGTTTTGAAAAACATTTTAGAATTCTACATTAGTGGTTAGAGAGAATTAGTCATTCGCTGCGATTACTTCAAAGATTCATACATAATACAGCTCATAATTGAGAAGCCATGGAATGGGAACTCTTATGCTGACGTAGTTCTCTCGTTTTAGAACCCATTGGAGCAAATATACAAAAAATCTTTGTAATGGCTTGAATAAGCTGGGCAACTACGCGATATTAATAGCCTTGAAATATGAGAATAGAATAGTCTACCTAACACGAGCAGCATGTACATAATCGCACTGCAGCATATAAGATTATAAGCCTCTCCATTTCAAACGGTGCGCTGGTTAAATGTTGGTGTAAGTTCTAATGCAGTTCATAAAATGTGGTTCTGAAGCTCAATTTTGCAAGAAGTCAGGGTTACATCAAGCTGCGCCGTGATGCATATGGATTCTGTTTGATGTTTAGATTAGTATTAGGACTTATGAGTTGGATGAAATACAGGGCGCCTAAGTCCTGTAAGATCTTCCAATTTTCAACTTGATCCTCTTCTTCAAGGTCTGATTTTCCTCAGCGAAAGAAGTGAGACAAACAAGGGAATGATCCACAGGGCGTTCTCAGAATTATGTTCTCGTATTCGACCATTCCGAATAATGAATATTTTCCAAAGACACATTATACTAATGTAAATAGTACAACAACAGTGACATCGTTGGTTGGGAGCGATGTATTGATATTAAAAAAGCCATTGTTCGACCCACGGACCTACTCGTTTGACGCTGCTCATGAAACCTAGGAAAGTGGTTCTAGTATTGATCGCTGAACAGAACTGCTTGCAGCTCGCTGGCTCGCCATTTACACCTTGTTGGCGTGAATCGCGTCCAACCCATAAATATGCAAGTCGTGGTTTCAAGCTCGCCATTTGTTTTTTTGTGGTAAACTTTCTAATTTTCATGCGTCCTGTTCTATCAGGCCAATAATACTTAATAGTAAAATAGAACCACCTTCCCCAACGCATAAGCTATGCGTTGGTGTTATGCGTCCCCAGTCTGAATTCTCAACTCGCCCGTGGTTTCTGGCTAACATGAGGGCAGCCCAAGATCACCCAACGCGTAGAGCAGAAAAGAATGAAGAAATTGAACCGGAGCAGTAGTGGTATTTTTTCTTTAATCCTCTGCCGAGTCTTGACTATGGTACTTACTCAAATTGAAATGAGAGAGCATGGAGAAAGCTGAGTGTGTTTAGTTGCGTAGACAAGAGGCGGCTGGCTGAGGTCTAGGCTCGTGCATTGGATCTCGAGGCCTTGGAGAAATAAAATCAGTTTTCGGCAGCTCAGAACCAAAATGTAAAAAAGACCGACATGAGAGCATTCCGATAAATGTTGAGTCATTTGAAAATCCGTCCAGCCTATTTATAAATTTCTATAATAAACGACGAATTGTATTCCACATGGTATGCATTAAAATGTCAGTAATGCCGCACCTTAACAACGTATTTTGCTTTGACTATTGCGGTTTGAACAATACTTGTATAATTTGTGTGTCAGATTTTGAAAATAGATTTTGTTTACTATTTATTTTGCAATTACTTTCAACTTGGGCCGCAGCCGGGCTGAAAAAGAGCGTATTTTTGGGAGATGCAGGGAGAGGCAGGATCGGTTCATAAGGCACTAGTGGCTCAAAAAGGGAGAAAGAAAGTGAGATATGGGGCCTGACTCAAACCAAATCCATCACCATCATGCCAGGCAGGAAGCGGAGCAGAAAGGGAAACAAAGACACCCTTACAAATAAGAAAGACTCAGGCGGCACCCAGACCTACACAAATATCCTATGTAATACTCTGATTCACAGGTTCGGAAAAGAGAAAGCTCAAACTTTTAAAATTGTATATTTCAGAGAAAGCAAGATTTGGAAATCCTGCACGAGATGCACTGGGTGATTTATTTTATAACAAGGCGGCTGTGTGGATTGAAGTACATTGGCTAATATGCCTTCTGCAAATACACATTTCCTAAAATAAAAACTTAAAACTTAGAAATATTTTTAAGCATGACTTAAGTTCCGTTCCGATGGAATATTTTAAGTTATCCGTCTCTCATCAAATCTATTAGGAAAGGTATACGCGGATTCTTGTCAAGTATGTCGTCATTAAGTAAATAAATTTCACGTGAATTAGAAAGGATTTTTAAACCCAAAGTGTTTCTTCGACTTGAGTGTTAGCATTTGATATCCAAGTTTGCTTAATATGTTTTGTAGTAAAGCGCAGCAGAATGAAACCTCCAGTCTTATTATTATCAATTATTATTATGCTAGGATTACATTTGGATGTCCTTTGCGTTTGTATTTCTTTTTAAATATTTCTAGCAGGAATTAGTAGAACCAACTACGACATTGAGCCGTGTAGGTCCAAAAGGTATGAAACATGACCGAATAGTGAAAAGTATTAGTCAGGCGGATGCATGATTGTCAAAATATTGTGAAATGGCTCAATTGTTTTTGGAGCAAAGCTAGCGGCATGCCATCTCTTTTTGATATTCCCCATATCTCCTTCCACCACAAATAGTTTCCAGTCTCAAACCTTGTTCCTCAATCTTAAAGCCTTCATTCTTTTGACGTTGCCTTGGGTCTGGTCTGGATTGGGTCCTAGGAAAAAAAAAGTTTTCAAATCATGCCTTTTCTCTTTAGATGCAGTGAGGTGTGAGAATGAGAGCCAAATTATGTGCGTCTTCTCTCATCGTGAAAATTAAAGGCTTGTTTGAGAATGGGAAGGGGTATTCTTCCTCTCTCAAATATGCATTGTCTCTTTTTCATTATGCTTTCTTCCACTCATTTGTTTGATTTGTCTCCGCGTCAAATGAATAAAAGTGAAAACAAGGTTTTTCTCTGAATAGGAGAAGAATGATAAATTTCTCCAAATATTAATTGTCTCTACAGAGAGAGAGCACGGGGAGTGGGACACTCTCTCATCCTTGTCAAAGTTTTGAACCGAACTTGCCGCATTTCTTTCAGATTTCAGAAGGTTATAGTTATAATTACGGAAATGCGGTTCTTGCAGTTCTTGAGACGACGTGCTAGTGGCTGGGCAACTTTTTGTGAGCAGGTCTATTATCTACTATCTGCCCAATCCACTCGGAACTTGTATAGATTTCCCATCAGCTCTCGCTTGAGTGATTGGGTGACAAGGATATTCTGGTCCGGAAGGAATGTTCCATTTCTTATGTCCTATTACGTATTTGCTTCCTGATCCGTAAAAACCCTCTGTAATGAAATACGTTGGAGTAATCCGAATTGCCACATATTGGTGAACAGGAGTGACGTGTGAGCCTGCTTCAGTGAAGCCGGCTTCAATTTCAGCTTATTCTCAATTTCCATGCTTGTGCTGGGAATTGTGCGCGGGCCTGGACGGGGCCTGGAGTCCAACCAACTCCATTCAATTACCTCCAACTCTCTAATTTTGTGATTTCAGGACGACTCTGTGGCAACTGCAAGGAGCCGGTCACCAACTGTCTGGACGGCGTGCTCCGAGTGACGCGGAGAGAGAAGACCGATCCTGTCACCATTACGCCAACTGTTGAAGGTATGTCATGTGAAGGCGGAATTTATAGGCTGGAGACGGGTAGAGGGATTAGTCTGGGGCCTGCATGGCGAC
The DNA here is from genome assembly GCA_034693865.1 of Ceratophysella sigillata. Classification (NCBI taxonomy): domain Eukaryota; kingdom Metazoa; phylum Arthropoda; class Collembola; order Poduromorpha; family Hypogastruridae; genus Ceratophysella; species Ceratophysella sigillata. The sequence continues at coordinate 11,787 of JAQFXY010000688.1, read as the reverse complement.
GTAGGGCTGAGCTAGGAGCTACAAGTGAAAATAGTTGCTTCTACACGAAGGCTCCTTGTCGACAGGCGAGTAAGGGAAAGTAGCTCCATTTTAAGATCTCGAGAAAAGACGACTCAATCCTGTCCCAACGGCTTTCAGGACAGAAGGTTCCAGGAAATATACAGCCATGCTCAAAGGGAATAAGCTAACCTTTTTAGCTTAACAAGAAGGTTGAATGAGTTTTCAAAATAAGAAGCTGGACTTTTCACAACTGATCTCGTACAGGGTTCTGGCCTATAGAACCAGTGTTCCACAGCAGAGTTGGGAAAGCAAACCAAAGAAAGTTGTACTTGACAAATCTCAAACGCTCTGAGTAACGCTGTACACGGAGAATGTTGCTCACAACGCGTTGAACAGACGTTTAGCACAAAAGAAAACAGGCCAGTCGATTTCCACTTTCCAATCGTCCAGCTTAAAGCATTTATTGACAGTAGTGTAGACATGAGCATCTGCAAAATTCTGTTCCAAACCAATTCCATGTGAAAACCACGACACCAAAACCAGCTAAGCTTTTCCAAACGCAAGTATTGTTGAGTCATGGGTTGCATAAGGTTCAGCTAACCCTTGTCAACTTAATCAAGCTGTGATACTTTCTGAACACCTAATCCAACGAGACATGTCAACATTACAGATTACATATTTGTAATTGCAATCGATTACCCGACTACAGATTACATATTGACTAATTAATAACTGCAGGGAATGATTAAATAAATTATTAAGTGTAATCTGTATCATTTGAATAATTCTAGATTACTAGATTAGAGATGAACATAGCTGTTCCACTTATAATTCACTATTTTTGCTCATATTTACAGAGAATGCATTCCTCAAAGTAGTAGACATTGTAATCAGTATTCAAATAATCATGATAACAAATAATTTACTTCCGGTAATCGCAGTAGAATCTGTAATTTATCATTTGCCGCTGCAATCTTTAAAAATGTAGTCGATTACAATTGTCCAACTAGGCTTGATTTTGACAAGTCTTGGCCCGAATCGAATTGAGATCGTGATCGTGACTTGATTTTCACCAGCTCCGGTTCCTAGACAGCGTGAAGGAATGGCCATGTTCCGCTATGTATTAGTGCCAAGATCGGGCTGTGCCTATGTGGGACGCATTTGCTGGGGAGCTTTGTAATGCGGGAGTTGTCGTGGGAAAGTGTGTGAAATGAGGAATGGATATGGATACGGCATGACAGTAATCCCTTTGCCCAGGTTTACCTTTCACCTTTTCAGACTCTGCTCGAGATATGGCGGGCACTGCTGCATTGTGGGAACAAGCATTAGGACCTATCTTCATTTTACTTTATTTCTCACTTCTTCCGTAACGTGTAATTCTTTTTCCTGCATTAGAGGAAGGCGGGTTTTGGGGTAATGCAGGAGCGGTGCGGTGGGTGTCTGCCGTGTGGTTCCTGGCATGACTTCCCGGCTCTTGTGTGTGCCGAGTCGACTTTCTCCTCAAGTTTATCCTTTTCATTACCGTCAGCGACCGAGCAGGAGGCTTGTCTCCGTCTCAGCTCCTGTGCCAATATTTGCTCTGGCCATCCTTGTATATTGGCTACAGCCAGGAGCTAAGGCTAAGGTGTTACATTATCCATCCCAACCATGCATCATGCATGCTCCTGTCTCTAGCTAGTCCTGGCCTGTCCTTACGTAAGGTCCGCCGATTCTCCGAACCCACAACATAATTGATTAACTCACCCACGCATTAACGTAATGTAATCTCTCTTCATTTTCCGGGGAACTTACTAAGCCCCCTGCCTCCCTTTGAACGGCATTAGGGCTCCACTGGAGACATTAGAGAGGATTTATGAGAGTCATAAATTTGGTGACATGGCCTTACGGGCCGAGGGCACTACGACATGTAAGAAAGGATTTCATACACGTGTACTTGGGCGGAATACCTGGGATTTCAGTGGTTGAGTAGTAGTTGTCTCTTCAATCTTCTACATTTGATGTGAATTTGAGAACTGTTAAACAAAATGTGCAAATTAGCGGAACAGAATGACCGAACACGAGACCGCTAAATATTTTGTAGGCCTGGCTTGATTCTCAATTGTGCGTTTCTTCGTGACAGCTTCGGTGGATTTAATGTTTAATTGTATTTGTGTTTTCACGCCTAAAATACTCTGCGTATTGGAATCCATGAAACGATTATACAAATAATGAAGTACCATCGTGTTCTCCATTCTAAATATTCCGTTCATCGGCATTATTTTTGGCCCAAGTTAAATAGGCGAACAGAGTGTAGAGCTTACGGCAAAATGAAGAATGGAATCAGAGAAAAGTGGCTGTAGTATAATTAAATCAGGAAGTGTCACGCCATGGGAAAGTGTCTAAATGCGTTTCTGATTTTCTTGACAGTTTGGGAGGATGAGATTCGTACAGCCTGTTGCGGGGACGTGGCCGTGACTCATGTGTCTGAACTGGACTTCCCTGATGCTGACCCGCCATGTCACTTCTGCTGTGAACAAGCCTCCACCGCCATTCACGACGAGTCAAGACTCCAAATCGTCAGCGGAGGTTAGGAATCTCGTCCAAATCCAATTTGGAGAGCACTACACTTCCAGAAGGCACATGCGATGAGAGACTATAGAACACACTATGTAAAATTCTATTTTTGTTAAATGTACTTTATTTACTCGAGAATGTTTAGACTACGCTCCGAGACGTGCTAATTGGAAGATCCATCAAAATCGAGTCGCTCATCGTATGTACGTTCTGGAAAGGTGTATCCGGGAAAGGCGTAGGTAACTTTTGGCGTGAATTTATACGTTGGTTGTGCATGAGTACGGGCCTCAGTGCACCATGCGTGGATAAACAGCATGGAATTCTGAGTAGTAAATATCCTCATGAGGAGAACCTCTCGTCCAAATAAGGTGAAATGTTTGGAATCTCACCTTGAAGTCGTGACCCATGTAATTTGTTCGCATTCTAGTTTAATTCCAAATGCGTCATTCACAGGTTCATTTGAACTTCTGCTAGATCTGTACACAGACAATATTAAAACACGAGGTGGGCAGCTGTTGTCGCTAATGAGGAAAACTTGGGTAAGGTAACAGATAGGCAACCTGTGAAAATCGACTTTCTTAGTAGAAAATAATTTTTTTTTAAAGTCACTCCAACATATGTTTTACTTCAACCAGGCAGGATGCATGTCCTAGCTTAGGTCCCAGGATTCTGTCATTGGCTCTTAAAGTGCATCGGACTTTTCTACGCTGTGGGTGTTTTGTGGCGTGGTTACTCTGATTAGACCACGAATATGGTTTGATCCTTGTTTTGATGCGCTTGGGGTCAGAATGGTGTGCGGAGCCCACCAGCGCTCAGAATGGCATTGAAGTGGACTAGTTCAACTCGAGCACTTTTGCATTGGATGAGTTTAAACTCCAAACTCATCTGAAGGCCTCTTGAAAGGAAGTAAATTATAGTTGATTCAGTGGTAGAACAAACACGAGTTTTTGAGTTGGGCAGCAGTGACTAGTGACAGGCAGGTTGGTGGAAAGCCCAAATAGGCTCCAAGGTGAGAAGAGTGAAATGAAGAGCTCTCGAAAGACCTTGCCACTCCTCCGCGTCACTCACACTCACTCATCCACTCTTGTCAAGCTCCGATCCTGCAGCCTGAGCTTCCCAACTGCAGCAGCTCCCAATTTCCAATCCTCTGCTCAACCTCCTTGCTCCTACCTCACAATGAAAATATCAGTGTTCAGGGCAACAACGGGGATTTGGGATGTGCCACTGAAAGCCATACGATATCAGAGCGTGATGCCTGGGCTTAAAATCATCGATAAGACATATTGCACTCAGACAGAGCAACACAATACGAGTTGCGATTAACTCTTTGAGGCCAATCCTACTATATCCTACTGTATCCATGTAGTTAGATTATTAGTAACCTCGTTCCACGCCGTTCTGTAGATTTCCCGTATTTCATTCAATCGACTTGTTTAAAAACAAATTATTTCATTCAATAAATAATAAATTTTTTTGAATTGGCAACATGTTGTTAGCAAATAGCAAATACAGAGAGGTTACGATGCATTTCAGTTTATGAAACCGGCAACGCTGGCTGTTTTCTGACACATGCCCAATGTGATATTAGCTAATTTCCATATAAAGTATTGTGTGTTTGGGTTTTCATATTGTACATTGACAGATGAGCTCTTCAGGTATCTGTACGAAAGAATAGGAACTGAATTGGTAGGCTACAGGTTGCTAACTTGCTGCGCTGCGGCTTAGCTTGCTTCAGCAGCTAGAATTCACGTGCCTCTATTAGCCTGTGTCCAAATAATGTAAGGCATTCCCGTTATGGCGAATACCCGAAAATTCACAGCCAAATAATCTTGAATCAGACAATGCCAATTGGAAATAAAATAGTGTACCGTGCATTACATACTGTTCAATTCAATGCCATATACATAACACATTTACGTTATGCTACCTTCAAAACCTATAAAAAACCTGACCCTTTGGTAAAGCGATGACGTATTTAGAAGATTTTGGTCCGTAATAAGATAAAAGAATCGTGGCATTATCTGGCAATCTTAAGCCTTAAGCGATTACTTGCCATAGACTGATTCGGAGTAACTTCAGTAAGTTTCTCTTCTCTGTGGATGTGGATTGTGGATAGTCTCTGAGCTGCGTCTCGTGATTTGGGATTTATTCCTAACTCAGATTTTATCCTGGCACAGAGAAAGCAGTTCACTTCGTTCAGACCCAAAAAAACAGAAAGCTCTCAAGTGCTTTTTCTCATTCTCTGCCCCCTCACTATTATTCTTTCTTATGTTTAAATCCAATTTCACTATTCTATTGTTTCAAAAATAGAAAACAGGAAATGTAGGATATATCTCTCAGAACAGTTGTACACAAAAATTCCCTTCAGGAAGCCTACCCTGGAAAAAATAAACTTTCGGCAAGCCTGACAAGTGGCTAACTGATATCTGAGCACAATTTTCCGTTTCAATCAAGTTTTTTGGCCGGCCACTGCTGGGTTACTCTACTTTGGTCTTGTGTCTAATTCCATGTTGTGGTTTCAGGTTTGGTCCGAACTCGGGATGGAAGTGCGAGAAGCGGCTCGGGTCCTTACATCAACCTCCCGTCTCCCAACGTTCAGACTGAGGTGAGTTTCCTTTCTCCTCCATCATCACAGCACCAACACAATATGGAAACCCACTTAATCCATTACAACTTAGAGCCCACTCCATCCATGCTTCCTTACACTCAGCCCCTACATACATTACCCACTCACGGATCTCAGTCCAGGCACAAGAGGCGTTAAGGCACCTTTCAAATTTACTTTCAGCAGTTTTCAAACCAGACTTTGAAGTAATAAGTTCTTCCTACTTTCAAGTATACAAGCTCATAGATATATGGAATTCAACCATTTGAAGATTAAACTATTCCGTCAACACGGACTTTTGGGTGAGAAATTCCACAGTTTTCCTATTGTCGAATATTCGAACGGAAAACGTTATATTTGTATTGACAATTTACCGCATATCTGAGATCTGAGCCACTAAAATGGAAGATTATGTACGTGACTTCGAAGAATTTAATGAATACTTAACTCGAACCTACCTACCTATCTACCTACATTTACAAAAATTAAAAAAGCGTTTAGGACAATTTACGAATATTTTGTAGTTTGAGAAAATTAGAATAATATTCATTTGAAATATCTGTGTTCTCTACGGAGATTTTTTGCAAAATATTGGATTGATTGTACAAAATATTAATGTACAAATACAGGATTAAATACTCAGCTTTGCGGTCCAATTTTATTTAGGCTAACAATTTGAGGTTAGTTTAATGTCATTTCGCTTGAACTTACAACTTGTGGAAATAAGTGGATAGAAATGGGAAGTGTGGCCGATAGTTTGGATTGACGGTAACAGGTTGGAAAGTGTGCTGAATTGATCTGGGTCTATTTCTTTGAGAGACTGGGCTGGAAGTGAGTGAGGGAAGTAGTAAGAGAGAAATAAAAGTTTGACAATCACTGCGAGAGCTGAGATTAATTTTAGCATGAGTGCGGTTTGTGTGCGGATTGGATGAATTCCTGCCTTTTTCCCCATTTTTGTTTAAAAGAGTTTGAGTTTTGATTTCCAGTTCAGGGCTTTCTGGGCACAGCGTTGTTGTTTGGGTTTATTTGAGGCTGGGATACATTTCAGTTGGATCTTTTAAGTTGATGCATGCCTCCAATCCGCTCCATGTGCACAAGTACAGTTTCAGACATTTCTTGCCCTTTTCTCATTACTTAAGGCCTGAGCAGTAATCTGAGATTCTGGAAATTCCTTGGAGGGCTACGACTTTGGCTCCAAGCTTATTGTTCCCTTCTTGAAGCAACTATTTATAAACTCAACCTATCGATTTATTTCAGCTAAACCATTTCCCTTCCAATGACATTTAGAACTTTGAGCTTTTCTCCACATTAGTTATAGCCATATGCTTCAAATTTGATGGAAGCAGCTCGAATCAATTACTAAGAGGCTGCTAGGGGCAAGCATAAGCTAAGTGCATAGATTGAGTGTTTACGTCATTGACCGAGCCATTATTATAGTTATAGAATTAGTTACTCTGCATTTTTGGACGTAAATCCTAACAGGCATTCTGATTCGATCAAGCATCAACATTAGCAAAATAGGGCTAACGGAATTGGCTACATTAACATTGGACATTTGATTGGGGAAATCCAGCATGCGTATTTCGGCACTTTGGTATGCATCAAGTAATAAAGGATCCGGGACCTAGGTTAGGGTTAACTAAAAACGATCTAATGCTCCAGTGAGGAAATTAGGAAAATAGTTACGGCTTCCGTGCTCATGAGCGTGGATAATCCGTAATGCCCACGTACATATTGCATAAACTACAGAGTGGGAATCTCCATAATTTTCCCATTCCGATAGCTAATGTATTTAAGGTTGATGTTTACTTTTTGGCTGGGCGAGTAGAGTGACTATGGGGAGGTTGGGCACTCCCAGATCCGCGTGAGGAAGCCTGGATAAAGTTTAGTCATCAACTTGTTTCACTACTTTACATAATGGAACCCGGGGCTTTGAGAGGGATTAGTCAATTTGAAGCCGGAGTGGTGCTGGTGGCTAGAAAGGATTTTAGACTAATTGGCAGGAAAAATATCATCATCATCATTACGGGAATCTTGGATCGGCTTATGGGGTTTGATCAAAGACATGGACTCCACCAACAGCCTTTCTTTACACACTGGCTCTAATCCACTGCATGGGCGCTTGGGCTCTCCTAGTTACTATCCACGATTCACAGCCTCAGCCCAACCAGTCCAGCTTAGGAGGAACAATTCACCCAAAACTCGGTTACCCGATTTGGTGAAGGTTAATCGCTAATGCCTGCATAACACGGAACTCACCTCCTGAGCTCATCATACGCGTCTTCCATTTCACCCGCTTAAATGGGAAAAGTTTGGCATATGACTCATAATTAGGACTACGAAGCAGAAAGTCAAGAAATCGGGAATTATATGTGTACGTAGTACGTCTCTATTGATTCCTTTGGATAATCGGCCAAGTTTCTTTGAATTTCATGCTATTATGATATGTTAAGCTCGTTTAACCTTGATTTATGGAACTAACAGGAGATCCAGGCTACAGCGTACTGCCTAATGATACCTGAGCAAGCTGACAGCATGGCCGCATAATGATAAATCTTCGCTTAATTGGTGACTTAATCGTATTCCTGGGACGTGTGCAGATGTAGGATGTAGCACAAGTGTCTGAACTATTATTTATGTTATGATATTCTCCTATACGATATGCTTCGTAATAGAGTTCTGCCTGTATAAACTTGGGTCTTGTAGAAATAAAAGTCTGATCCCCCGTTTCTGGGAAAGAAACACGGTTCTAAGCGTATCATAAACTATTGGTTGTCTTCCACAATGCCTTCTGCATCTTTTGAATTTTCTAGACGATCTACTCTCCTCATGCTATTCATCAATTTCAGCTCAGTGAAATGTATTTCAAAATATCCAAAGGCTCAAGGCTCATGAATGCATAAAATATGACTTGGGACGGATGGATAAGGTCCTTATTATGACCGACTTGTCGGGCAGTATTGAGTTTTGAAAAGAAAAGTACGCCGGCTCTCTGCCTTTTACTCAGCAACCTACAGGTTTAACACGGAAAACATATTTTAAAAAATTGATTTATTAAATTATAAGTCACTTGATGTATCTAATAGCTACAAAAGTATATTTTTCAATTAATAGTCAATTGTAATTGTTAAAAGTCACCAGCACACAAATGTCTGTGCAGAACTTTACTTTGATCGAAGAAAGTACTGAGTAGAGTGTGCATGTAGGTATATATGGAGTTGGCGAAAAAGCGCCCTGTGAAAAGTTCATTTTTACCATTTGACCTTAGACTGTAAATTGTTGTGAGGTTGCGTTCAGTTAAGTTAGGCTAGATGGATTGGATGAAATTTCAAATTGGAAGGTGAAGGTGGAATTGGGTTCAAATTGGAAGGATTGGGATTTAGATTTACCAAAAGGTCGTATTCAATGGAAATGTTGCTGTGGAACAATTTGGCGAGAGGTTTCCTTTGAGAATATTGTCGTGGACCCAGAGGCAGAAGTTGGGCCTGATGCAGAGTACCACAGGTACTTTATTTGTTCCCATCATCAGCATGATGCATGATGAATAGTTTTTGCTGAAAACAGGAAGGAGAAAGTTTCGGTTTCACTTTCCCATTTTCCCCCTACAGTCTATGTAGGCCTGTCCTCCGCGTTTCAATTTTCCATCATTCACTTGATTCCGAGTCAGGAACACACATCCCGCTCTTCCTTGGCCTATGCATAATATTATGATCAATAATCAAGTTCAGTCTCTTCCTTTCAACTTTTAACGACGTGCTTGTTTCGCTACAAGACTAACATAACATGATATGTACCATCCAGAGTAAACACGCACGGAGCCGCTACTCAGTTTCGGAGTAGTTCGCCCGCTGTCTGCAGTCTAGCTCGCCCGCTGTCTGCTCCAATCAACCAGAAACTCTGACGGCAGCAGTAAATCATATCCTCTAGCTCTCTTCCTTCCACTAAAGCCTAACATTATAGACTCATCAGTCCCAAGTATTAGGATCAGGAGTGATTCATGGCAGCACTACTGCTGTGTGAGATAAGAGAAATTGTTCTACAGGTAAGACGGGTGCTTATTCCAGCTGGGGGTTCATCCATAAACATTGACACCCGGCTTAAAGCTTGTAACGAAATACGGCATGTCGACATATGAGATTATCTCTTGGCTTTGGCTCCCTACTACGTACTGTCCACTTTACGAAACAGGAAATAGTTTACCCATGGAATTTGGATCAAGAAGACTTGCCGAGCTGAGCTGCTCAATAGAATTTGGCCAGCCAAACATTGAAAAATGAAATGTTGGAAGTGGATTTTCCGCCATTTCCTTCGTCCTTCTTCCTTGAAGTGTTCCAGGCTGGCCAAGTGGTTGTGAGCAGCTCGGAGAGTTCCTGGTGCTTTTGGTTGACTTTTCTGTACACACGCTCTCATATTTTCTCCATCCTATTTCAATCATGATGACTGAAGTTTTTGACAGCTTTCTTTTCTTTTCCTTCTTTTCACTTGGTGAGCGTTCATGATTTATGTCCTGCCATCCTTTCTAGTTGGAGCTCAAAATCAATTCAAAACCTGACTCGACCAAACTATAACCACTCTTCATAGATTCTGTACATACCGTATACAGTGGAGAGTCTCTGTGGCAGCTCGCCACCAGGACCAGTCGTTAGGTTCAGACTATTTACAATTTTGCTTGCTTGAGCCTTTAAAATTATTCAAAACGTGAGCCACATTGTGCTGCTTACTTGTATTCGAGTTAAAAAATATCAACGCTTCTGCTCAAGCTACAAATAATTTTGATTTGTAGATAGAGACCCAGTGACCTGACGTAAGGCGTGAGAGACTGACGGACACGCTCGTCCCATAAGACTATTTTGGTCTACAGTCTAAAAGTGTATGGAAAAGTGAAAACCTCACATGACATTATACATGGGCTGACAGAATAAGCTAGGGAATTGGGAACAATATCCTATCTGGGAAAGCAGAGTGAAAGGAGAGGAACCACTGCACTGCACTACTGTATGCTCTGCTTGGGCTGTGGCGATATGTTCTCCTAAGCACAATTTATTGTGGTTCCAGCTACTGCATGCATTGCATATGCTTCTCTTCCAGAGTAATTTGGTTCATAACTTCTCAATTTACACGTGGGGATCTGGGACTCATAATAACATTGTCGGCCTTATCATCACAATACGGTACACTGGTCAAATGGCATAAATGTTACCAGTAGTAAGAGTGTTGTGCAGCTGGGTCAACACTCTGCGTGGGAAATGCTACAATTTATTTTGTATTTATCCTGAAATAGCAGCTTTGTTGTATTGAAAATCCAGAATTTAATGAACTGTAGGAAGCAAATATGAATTGGATTGTGAGGTCGATATTAATTATTAAAATATCCAAGATATTCTTCTCGTTAGAAAAAGCCTTGTCTGTTCGCTGTGAGCATGAGCATCACTGTGTATTTTTCATGAATAGCCCAAAACAGTAGAATCAATTACAGATCCATCCATCCATCCTACATTCCCGTGCCCTATACATTTCGGATTAGCCCTAATCACCCATCAATAAAGCCTCTTACGTCTAGCTCACTAATGCTTCCACTCTGGGTGTCTTTCCTTTGTCAGAACGGGAGCAGCGGAGTGGCGTTTGGGAGCCTAGACCTGTCACCCAGCATGTCCCAAACGCTGAGTCCAGGCAGTCACCATGGACACGGACACGGACAGATGATGGGAAGTCGTGGGTCCGTCACGTCGGGCGGGAGCGGGAAGGGTGAGGACGAGGACCCGCTCGTTGGACCTCGACCCGAAACCCTCACCCGACGACCCGCTCTCGTACCTCCAAAAATCATGTCGGATCCAGACTACGAAAATGACTCGGAACGAGACAAGAGCTCCAGGTACGGTTCACTATTGTCTTACAACTACCTCAACGTAGAACTGCCCAGTATTAAGAACATGGGACCATGGACCATGGAACTGACGGCCAGACGTCAAGAGGCGAGTTGAAACAGAGAATTAGAAATTAATATTGATTGTTCTTCTGTATTTAAACTTCCAGTCGAAACAGTGATGATGGAACAAGTCCACGCACCCGACGGAGCTCGATTGTAGTTATTCCGCCAATGCAAATCTGTCCCGGTGACTTGCTTGTCTATGGCAAAGTCTTGAGTCAACGGAAAAGTTTGTTGGGTGAGTTTCTGAATTCTCTTCTATTTCTGTAGCTCATAATTATATACAGCGCGTAGTGCGAGCGAGTTGGAGTGAACACTTGTGAAATCACAAACCGTTTTATAAAATCGAAAAGTCCTTCAAGGACTGTACAGTGTTTAATAAACTTAATTGCAATTGGTCATGGCGGCAAACTTTAGTTTGGCTTGTGTTTAAAATACACCAAAAATATGCCTTCTCCATGTATTTCGCCAGAAAGTTTCGAGTTTTTCTATAGTGTTGTTACAGCTTTGGGCCTTAACAAAATAAAGCCGTTTCAATCACAAATGAGTCAACTATTTAAAAGTAATTCACCTAAACAACTAAGCCAATCACCAAGATTTTAGCGTTCTACTATGTCATGGCATCCACCGAGCCAGTCTGGTCCAGTGGTTTGACATTATTTCTACCATTGGCCAGACGTGAGATCACATTTGGAGAAGTTGA